>CAXASD010000153.1:0-33535 GCA_963971435.1 Lasius platythorax | reverse complement strand
CGTACGTACCTGATAGGAGCTGATGCCGCGGGAGACGCTTTACTTTTGTCAATCACGTTAATTGTCTTTTCGAGAGAAACGAGAAAGACTCTCACTAGTCTATTCCCGCCTGAGCGTGTTAGATGTACTGTGTGTAATAAAAGTGATAATAAAGTAACGAGAGCTATTAATTCAGCGGCGAGCATTAATGCGAGCTATTGGACAAGACTTTCGAGAAAGGAATAAGTAAGTAGAATTTTTAATTTTTATTCAATAGATTTTTTGTTCAAGTGTAGTACATATATTTACGTAGAATGTAGAAATATTGGAATACATCGAATCAACCGTGCCGAAGCATTTTCTGTCGCGTATATCACAAAGGTACCGCCGTAAATTAATCCCACGCAACGCTCTTTATCTGAAGACCGTACAAAACGTCCTTAGGGCGTCGAGAAGAGAGTAATATATATATATATATATATATATATGAATAATTTCCAATATTTAATTTTTTATAAAAAATGTAGAGCCACAAAAGCTTTGAGATAAATGCGACATGTACGAAATTTTCCAGATGTTAACACATGTCGTTATGCGTTTTACTTTTACTAATTATTATATATATATTTTTTAATTTATATATATTTTATTGCAATTTTTTTCCAACAAGCGAGAATTTTGTTCCTGCCTACTGACGCACGTTCCTGTGATCAGCAACGAGAGTTTCTATTGATGAGCGTTATTGGACAATTTTATTGAACGTATTATTGAACGAGAGAAGTATCGAAAAATGCAAGTATAAGCAGTTTTAATCTTTATTCCATAGTTTCTATTTTAAATATAGTAAATATTTGCATAGATTTTTACATATATATATTTACATAGAAATAACTAACAATCGACCATGCCAAAGCGTAAATTATTTCAACAAGATATTTCAACAAGATATCGCCGTAAATTAATTCGAAAAGAGAGCGACGAATTGTTTGCCCTATTTAATGAAGAATCTAGAACCAATTCGTGCGAAATTTTAAATAATTCTGTCTCGGATAATGATCATGACGAGAGTGTTAATTTTAATCGCGTTATTTCCGAAATTGAGAAACAAGAAACAATAAATTTATCATCTTCCGATTTAACAAATATTTCATCCGCATCTGATTTTTTTTTAAATAATGTATCTCTACATCGAGAGGATTATATTATAACAAAGGATAATATAAGAGAAGATATTAATAATTCAGAGGAAGAAAATGATGATTTTAAGACATTTTTAGTACAATGGGCTATTACGCATCGTATTTCTCATGTAGCCTTATCGCACTTATTGTCCGGTTTGAGAACAATATATCCAATTTTTTCCAATTTGCCAAAATGTGCTAAGACATTATTACGTACACCACACTCTTCCGTTATTACTGAAATGTTTCCTGGACAATATTGTCATTTTGGTATTGAATATGGCATTCTCCGATTCTTATCTAGAAGCAAGAATACGCCGGTTTCATCTCCTATTCAGATTCAAATTGGTATCGATGGTCTACCCATATCGCGATCAAACTCAAATCAATTATGGCCCATTTTAGGTCGAATTATGCCTCACAAGAAAGTAATTCTTATCGGTTGCTATTTCGGTAAAACTAAACCAGCGGATGCGAATGAATTTCTACAACCGTTTGTAAATGATATCAATAATCTAATTAATAAAGGTGTAACTTATAACGAGACAACATTTTCAGTATTAATACACTCTATCATATGTGATGCCCCTGCAAAATCTTTCATTACTCTTACTAAGGGACATACGGGTTATTTCAGTTGCTCAAAATGTACAATTGAAGGCGATTTTATCGCTAACAGAATTTGTTTTCCTAATTTTGATTATCAAATGAGAACAGACGATAGCTTTTCTAATCAAATTCAAGAAGAACACCATCTTGGTCATTCTATTCTATTAAATATTCCAAATTTTAGCATTGTATCTCATATACCATTAGATTACATGCATATGATATGTATTGGCGTTGTTAAAAAGTTAATAAAATTATGGATAAGTGGGCCTCTTAAAACTAGATGTTTAACTTCGCGTAAAATAAAAAATGTTTCCAAATCTCTTCTTAACATCAGACATTTTATTCCTAAAGAATTTGCAAGAAGGCCACGAGAAATAGAAGATTTTGCACAGTGGAAAGCAACCGAATTGAGACAATTTCTGTTATATACCGGTCCTGTTATATTAGAAAAAGAATTGAATTCTGATATCTTCTTCAATTTCCTCACTTTGCACATTGCTGTTCGCATTTTATGTCAGAAAAGTACAGTCGAATATATTGAATATGCGGATAAATTAATGAAACATTTTGTTGAATCCTTTATTAAAATTTATGGACCTGAATTTGCATCCCACAATATTCACGGTCTTTTACATATAACTGACTGTTTGGACCATTAGATACTTTTAGTGCTTTCCCGTTTGAAAATTTTATGAAAGAATTGAAATCTATTTTAAGAAAAGCGGATAAACCATTAGAGCAAATTAGCAATCGTTATGCGGAGATGAGTTCTTGTAAAATAAATTCTGACAATATAAATGTATCAAAAATTAATGTAAAAGCTCCACACGAAAACGGACCATTAACATTGGATTGTTTCAGTCCGCAATTTTCAAAGATTGAATTTCCTCATTTTATTATTTCAATTAAATCTTCTGCTGATAATTGTTGTCTCATAGGAAATGATATCGTCTGTTTAGAAAATATCGCTACATCGAGTGAAGGCAACTACGTTGCAATAGGTCGTAAATTTAAAGTTGTTGAGGAACTTTATCATTATCCATGCAGTTCTGTCCGTTTGGGTATATTTAAAGCCAGTAAATTATCTGCTCTTCATGTTTGGCCTTTGCATAAAATTAATCACAAATTTATAAAATTACCATACGCAGAGAAGGATAATGAAAGAATTTTTGCAATAATACCGCTAATAAGCACTGCACATTTATAATTTATATAATATATATTATTACGCTTCGTAAAATTTTCTTAAAAAAATTATATATATATATATATATATATATATATAATTTGTGCAAATATTTGAATAGATATCTTGTATGTATGTGTGTATGTGTGTGTGTATTTATAATACTGCACAGAAAATAAATTTGTTAAGAATTTCAGAAAAATGCCGAATCAAGGATTTATTGTCGTGGAATTCTCTGACGGTATTCAAGTAATACCGAAAATGTGGCTACAGAATGAGGATTTATGCAAATATCCTTCACATTATAAGACAGATTATAGAATTCGGAAGGCGATTGAAAAAGAAGAAACGCCAACTTCTGATTGGTCTTCTTTTAAAATTGAACGGATTTTCGGCGAGTATCGTAAGTATAAATAAAAATTTTAATTTTTTTCTTCTTTTTCGTAATAATATTTGCTACTACTATTTAAAATATTTTCAGCGTCCTTACAAAAGGCCGATGAAAAAGCAAGAAAGGCAATCTATACATCAGACTTGGATACCGACAAGGAAGCGAGTTTTTATAGAAAAATTAGAGCGAAAAAAATTGTATCTTCGTCTGAAAGCGAAGATGAATCATGCACAGACGTAAATTTACTATCTCCTCCCTCTCCTCCAAAACGTAAGTACACAAACAAATCTATTATATCTATTTATGATACATATACGAAATTTATATTTTACATTTTTTACATTCATGTTTTATTTTGTATTAAAAGGTCAACGATTGTATGATGAAAGTACAAATAAAAGTTCTCTATCCCTTACATGTTCTCGGAAATCTGCGAAAAGAAACAGCGAATCAAACAAGACAAAGCAAAAGGTCTCAAATTCGAATCCTCAATCATTCTCGCAAGGTATATTCGTTAAATCTCTTTGTAATAATATAATTATTGCATAATTATATATGTATATATATATATATATATATAATATAATATTATATATATATATTATATATATATAATATATATATATAATAATTATAAATATGAAATATATAGACCAATATATATATATATATATATATATATATATATATATATATATATTGGTCTATATATTTCATATTTATAATTATTTATTGTAAACGTAAATTTAAAAAGTTGTATATTAATATTAATATCTAAAAATTATTTAATATTGACATCAATATTAAAAAAATAAGAATATATAAATATATACCATTATATACATATATATAACATTAACTATATTAAAATATTAATAAGTAAAATATCAACAATATTTCGCAAAATATATGTAAACTGATCTATCGTTTATCTTTTATATTATAAATTTTGCACACACATACGCGCACAATTATTATGCATGCGTGCGCGCAATAATTTCTATATATATTAATTAGTAATTTTGTTTTTGTTCTATAACTTTTATGACCATTACATATATACATGGAATATATTTTCAAAAATCTTTATCATGTCTTTGAACATAATTTGTCAAATTTTCCATTTTTTTTATTCTAATAATTTTCATTTTAATTACTATAAATAATATATTTCTTTCATACGTAGATGTGGATAATTATAATATTTCGTACGCAAGAAATGAAAAAGCCCACAACAGTACTGTATACGCAAGAGAAGAGGAAAATGAGGAGGATATACCAAGTCGACATGGGGATAAAATTAAAGAAATTGATCGAAGCTATAAAGAGAAACAACAAGGAGAGAAAATAGATGATAATTTAAATCATCAATCTTCACAAGATGCAATTGGTAAGTAAATATTCATCAGATATGATACATTTTGTGTAATAATAATTTTTGTTAAAAAAATTATATAATTCTATTTTAAACATAACATGAAAATTTTACGACTGCAACTCACGTACTATTTCTGAAATCTTTACTTTTACGTAAAAATATTCTTCATATTTAAAAATAATAGAGATATTAAATCTTTCAGTTATTCCTCAAATTTTTCACATTTAAAAATTTATCATTATTTACACTTTTATAATATATATAGTACTTTTAAATAATATTATATAGTAACAGATATGTGCGAATAAATATACCATGTTAATAAAAAATTATTATTTTAAAATGTTCAAGAATTTTTTATACCTTATTTTGGATAAAAAGCAAAATTTTATACCGAAATAAAAATATTTATATTTGATTTTTCTTTCTTTTTTTTTTTAATACACAATGTGTAATGATATTGGAATTTTTATGTTAAAGTTATAATAAAGTTATGTATATACAACATATGTATTTTATTTGTTTATTAAATAATGCTATATTATAAATAATGCTATTTATATTTACAGTGGATTATTTGAAAAGATTAACGAGAGAAATAACGATCATAAAATATGATATGAGGCAAGCACTTTCCTTGTTGGATATTCTAGTTAAAAAGACAAATACGGAAACAGAAGCGAACAAGAACACGGAGATTTCTTTTGAAGACGTTGAGACCAGATTTCCGTTGGAAACCAAAGAACAATTAATGGAGGTGGAGGAGATCTTGAAACATCGTGATTCTCAACATAATGCTGCGATAGTAAGTTAACACATATAATTTTACATTTTAGTATTAAATATATAATATAAAGATTTTAGCAAAAGAGATAGTCATGTAAAATACCAAACTTATTATCATGTAAAATAATATTTTGATAATTGAATATATGTGGTGTGTGTGTGTGTGTGTGTGTGTGTGTGTGTGTGTGTATGTGTGTGTGTGTGTATTTCGCAATTATTACCAACTATATGAGTGCAGTTATATAATAAATTCTAAGCACACATTTTCGCAATAAAAACCACAAAAATAAATTTTTTGCATACTGTTTCATTTTACGCATATAAATAATTTCACTTAAAATAATAAACTAAGTATAAAAAATTTTTCTTTTTTTTTTGCTTAAAAAATTAAAAATTGCTAAAGTTATTAATAACAGAAAAATAATTTCAAAGAAGATGATTCGAGAAAATTGTTAAGAAAAATATATTACTTTTACATTCAATATAAAAAAAATTATAATATTACTTTACTATATAATTTACAGCGCGCATACATCAAATCCATCGGAGGAATCAACGTCACTGATGCCGTAAAGAGAACATTCTATAAAATATTTTCCAATAAATTGGCGGAGAATTATAATTGGGAGGGTCGATGCGGAAAGGAACCACTACGTAAATTGGAAATAATAAAAGTGATTTTTAGTAAGTACTACATAGAAGTATTTATACGCAAAAATTTTTGTAAACAATTAAGAAACGTTTTTAAATATACATATTGAAAAATAGATTAAGAAGGTAGTCATTTTAATATATACGTATACATTATTTAATATATACTCCTTTTAATATATATATATATATATATATATATATATATATGTATATATTTGTGATTATTAACTGTTTCAAATTTACAAAACTTCTGATAAATTTAATTCCAATTCTCGAAATATAACAAGTTATCGTTTTTTTCTCAATATTATTGTACAAATTTAACTAAATATTATTTCTAATTTTTACATTATATAAAAAGTAATTATTCAATGAAATACGACGCAGTGTATTTATATTTAAAAAAAATAAATGTAAAAAATGTTTGTAGGCTGTGTACTTCAGAATGTCCGAGATACTGACCATGGCAAAATTCAACGGAGGATTATGGAGTGGTTTCGACATTCAAAAGCGAGACACCAAAATGAGGAGAAACGAAAAGCACAATGTGAAGACAACGGTTCTGTGGATTAATTTGGTGAATAGAAATGAAGAAAGATATAAGAGTGGAAAAAGGTATTAACAATCTCAAAAGGTATGAAAGGTATATATTAACTATTATTATTATTATTACTATATATGTAAGGTTTTACTGGTAAGTCGCGTTCAATTATCTACGTATAATTACTTCTAGATATAATATATATAATTACTTTTGACATACTTACATATTATATTTTACTGCTTTACGTGTAGCTTTATTTTCAGCTTTTCTTGTATTGCCAATGATGAGATGCGCTATATATAAAGTTTCCAATAACTTATATCGCCAGTCTGAGGCAATCTAAAAAAAAAATTTAACTTACAAAATATTAGAAATAACGTCAAATAACATTAAAATATAATAGAAATTAAAAGTATATATTTAATTTAAAAGTATGTAAGTATAATTAAAAGTACATATTTAGAAATATATTTCAATGATCTATCTAACCTAACCCGAGCGTTCCAGCTCTAGTGTCAAGTTGATAGAGAAACTGTGCGATAAAAAAGGTATATTTATGTATTTTTCTTCTTTTCCACCAAGTAACCAATGTTTGATTTTAAAAAGAATAAGAGTATACGTGTATATATGCTGAGAGAAGATTACATATATGTAACTCCTCTTTTTTTCAATCAACGTTAATTGCTTGGAGCAAAAGAAAAAAGAATGCATATATAAAATGATGCCTCTTTATCGCACAGTTCTTTATCAATATGCTAACTTCACACTTACTATATAGGAAGACTATATTATTTTAATATATTTTATATAAATGTATGTTACTTACCTTTAACATTTGCTCTATACCATTTAAATTAAGCCTCTCTCTCTCTCTCTCTCTCTCTCTCTCTCTCTCTCTCTCTCTCTCTCTCTCTCTCTCTCTCTCTCTCTCTCTTTCAATGGCCATTTTAACAAGCCTGTAGATTAATTCCGTTTTACACATTACTTGCCATCAATTTTATAGATGCGCTCTTTCGTGCTGTAGATGCTATGCGCTCTAGTAAATTATTAAATTCTGCGTACTACAATTCTAGTAATTTACTGGCTCACTTGCGATCTAGGACGGAAAATCTCATTGTGCGCATTTAGACCATTCTACATTAGTCGCAGTCGTAAGAATCGTAAGAAATTGACGAATCACAGTCTATTATTCTCCTTGCGATCGAAAAGTAATAGACTATGATTCGTCAATTTCTTACGATTCTTACGACTGCGACTAATGTAGAATGGGCTTTTGGCGCAAACATATTGATATGTGCTATAGAATTAAGAGTCAGACACAATGAACGGAATAAAAGGAACAGTTCAATGTGTAGAATAAGGAACATATGATAAGAAACGCTCGCTCTTTATTCAATATATTGAACATAATTCCCTGTTCCTTATTCCGTTCATTGTGTCTGAGCCATTTTGATGATACGATATATTAACAGATTTCTATGTTTCAGATATCCATGTAAACAACCTATACATATGGATTAATAGAGCCGATGATATTCATAAGTTTGTTCTCAATTTAAGATTGCATCTTAAACACAGTTTTAAGAAGCTAATAATACGGCCATCTTATTAGCTAATAAAGTATAAAGATCGTATATATGAATATACTTATAAGACGAAAGTTTAAAGTGAGATCAAACTCTGAATATCAATCATATAATATTTAATTTTCTGAATTCTGTATATATAAATTTTTATTTATATATAACGATTGTTGCAGCTGATAATCCAACATGCATCTATGTTAATATAAATTTCTGAAATTGTCTGAAATTATCATTGGCACAGATGCGTATGTTATTATCATCAGTTCAATTGCTGCAAAGTATAAAGGAGTACTTGTCTTTTAAGGCTTCTTGGTCTTCGTCGCGACCATGTTGGATTATTACGTCAGAAGCGAGAAAATACATGTTGAAAATTTTTGCGAGCCATTTTTAGATAAAAAGATATTTTGATGAATCACAACTTCAGATTGTTTTAGCACACTTTTAAAATACTCCGAAAACTATTTTTTTCCCTTGACAGTCAATCAACAACCGTAAAATAATTAAAACATCAGACGTTGTCATGCGGAATGACTGCTCATGTGCCAAAACCAGTCGGACTGAGCTTCATATTACTGTCATTTTACAGCTATTGATCGATTATAAAGGGAAAAGGATAGTTTTCGGAATATTTCGGAAAAGTGTGCTAAAGCCATCTGAAATTGTGTTTCATCAAAATATTATTTTATCTAAAAATGGCACGCAAAAATTTTCAGCGTGTAATTTCACGCTTCTGACGTCATAATCCATCATGGTCGCGGCGAGGACCAAGGAGCCTTAAGCATCAAATTAATTTGTAATTTTATCTTCAATAAACAAAGTTTTTTTACAATTTTTAATATTTTTATTTACAATTATATATTTCATCCATCCATATTCTATGAATCCTCTATTAATGATCCACGAAACGTCGATTAATCGTCTACCGAGGCTCCGTGAACCCTCTATTAATGGTCCATGCAACTTCCGTTAGTCGTCCACCGAGGCTCCGCGAACCTTCTATTAATGATCCACGGAACGTCGATTAATCGTCCATCGAGGCTCCGCGAACCTTCTATTAATAGTCCACGGAGCATCTATTAATCGTCTACCGAGACTCCATGAACCCTCTATTAATGGTCCACGGGCGTCGATTTATCGTCCATCGAGGCTTCGCGAACCCTCTATTAATGGTCCACGGAGCGTCGATTAATCGTCCACCGAGGCTTTGTGAACCCTCTATTAATGATGCACGGAACATCTATTAATCGTCTATCGAGGCTCCGTGAGCCCTCTATTAATGATCCACGCAACGTCAGTTAGTCGCTAGTTAAAGACGTCTAACATAGGTCCATTAGAAATATATATTTGATTTTTATTGAACGTTTATCATCTTTTTATCAGTTTATCAGTTTTCTTTCTAATAAAAGCTTTGATAATTATATTAATAGACCTAAACTAATTTATACAATTAATTTATATTATTATGTACAGTTTAAATTCATTTTACTTATAAATTAAATTATAAATATTTATAAATAAGGTGTATAAAATATATTGTAAATGTTTAAATGTACTTTAAAAATTAACTGAAAATTTTTTATTTTTATTTATAATTTTTTAAAATTTTCATTAATGATAAAACTTAAATATTAATCTTGATAATATTAATTATTTACTTAAATATTATTTAGTTATTTGTAAATCTGTTATATATCCATAATAATTGTCTAATGGACGTCTATAAGAGATTTGTAGAGGATATTTATTATGGAGGTGGGATAGATGTTTGATGGACGTTTGTCTGATTTCCACCGTGGATGTAAACATCCTATAGAGCTATGGAGGTTTAATGGATCTCTAATGGACGTCTATCTGATTTCCAACGTGGAAGTAAATATCCCAAAGAGCTATGGCGGTTTAATGGATCTCTAATAGACGTCTATCTGACTTCCACCATGGAGATAGATGTTCTATGGAGCTATGGAGGTTTAATGGACATCCACTGGATGCCAATTTCTATGTGGGCAGCTTTTCCTTGAGACAAAGAAAGAACAGGACTTAGCATTGCTTCTAAATTTTCATATGTTGCTGGGGTCATGCGGAAATGCCTTCTAAACTGCTGTGTATTAAATCTTGGTACAGTTACTTCAACATAATTTTTCATCCTTGGAGGTTTCCGTTGACCTCCATGCAATTGAATTCTTCTTATATTTCCTTCATCTAAATCTGAATCATCACTGGTTTCACTATCTGTATCGAAAAATACATGGACACGGAGAAAATTATTACTGAGAGTAAGCGCAATAAGTGCAACAGCTCGCCGACGTTCATCCATGTTTAACAGTGGGCATCTAATGTAATGACTAAAACAAATTATAACATTATTTCAGAATCAGAATAAATTTCATAATGGCTTTATTTACACCAGTCGTTTGATACACATATCAAATAGTAAATAACTAGTAAATTGATTTAGTTATTGGCTGATCAGCTCAAATGTACTATTTAATACGCGTATCAAATGCTCAGTGTAAACTAGGCCAATATATAAAATAACAATAAACGAAAATACATAAATATCTTACTAAGTATGTCTTGATTCGTGTAAGTAGAGAATTACTAATGGCACAGGAGAAATCAATTTAAAGAATGGAGGATTCTTATTTCGACATAAATTAGATGAAGTCCATACGCTGCATGAATGTACCTATATATTTTATTAATATCAAAAAATATTGAAATATTGTATTGATAATAAAGGCTCAGACACAATGCTAGACGATAACAATAGGAACAGAGAATAGAAATCAGAAATCATATATAAATACAGAATAAACAGTGACACAGGCAATAGGCACAGAATTTCTAACGTGACGAAAACTGTTGACCGCGTCACTGTTTATTCTGCATTTCATACATGATTTCTGATTTCTATTCCGTTTTTATTGTCATCGCTTAGCATTATATCTGACAATGAACTTCAAAAATCTATAGCGTACTAACCTCAAATATAAATTTTCATTGTCGATGCATTTTGGAATACAGGAAGAAGTCTTAATGCGTCATCCCACCCGTTCCACCCGGCTCAAGGAGCCATGTGGTTTTTCCACCCTCCCGGGTAGATAGGTGACAATGTGAACGCTCCATCTAACATCCGGTTGGAGCACCCTAAAAGGAATCTGAACGCTCTTTGGGTGCCTGGGTGCACCTGGGTGGGGAATCTGAACGCAGCCTGATATGGTTAGCCAGTATAAATTGCGACAAGGTAATCAATTGCAATGCAATAGTACATTATAAATAAAATGTGATCATCATAAACATATAGAATATTTTTAAATAAAATGTGATTATGCGTAGCGTAAAGTATTCTTAAAATAGAATGTTTATTTCGTAAATGAGAAATAAGATTGTAAAAATATTCTATATGTTTATAATAAGATGTGTGTGTGTGTGTGTGTGTGTGTGTGTGTGTGTGTGTGTGTGTGTGTGTGTACTGTAACAATTTCTTTCGTTTTAAACTTTTAACTTTTAACCCAAAAAGGACTACAAGCCCCCACCGGGATGATAAAAATACAAGTGCATAATTAAAAGTTTAAATCTTAAGAAATTATTATAGTATACACACAAAATTTATTATAAACATATAGAATATATATTTATATCTTTCTCTCATCTATAACAAAAATATATTATAGATTCTCTTATTTATAAAATAAATAAAACATCTCATTTTAAAAGTAGTTTACGCTATGCATAAAAGAACAAAACATCAAATTTTATTTAAAAATATTCTATATGTTTATGATACGATACACATACAATTCTTTTAATTTAATGTTTTGACTAATGCATTTGTATTTTTATTAATCTAGTGTGGACTATCCCAAAAAGGACTCCCAGCACCCACTGGGTTAATAAAAAAATAAAAGTGCAATCATTCACCTGGTGCGGACTATCCCAAAAAGGACCCAGCACCCACTGGGTTAATAAAAAAATAAAAGTGCAAACATTCACCTGGTGCGGACTATCCCAAAAAGGACTCCCAGCACCCACCGGGTTAATAAAAATCTAAAGTTTTATCATTTTGTTTAACTTCTAACGCTATTATAATTTACTCTGTGTGTATGTGTGTGCGTGTGTATTATCTCTTTACGTTTGTGTGTGGGCATATATATATATATATATATAATGTGTGTACATATGTATATAAATTAGTTTTGATGCGATCTTATTACTTATATATATATAAAGATTCAGTTGGTATATTTTGATTAATTTATGCAAACACACAATGTATGTGAATGTTTTTAAATTGAATCAATTCTCTATAATTTTTTGATTCACTTGTATAAATGTCTATGTGTACATTTGTATGTGTATATGTGTATTAGGGTGGCGCAAAAAAACCGATTTTTTTTTTCACGGTCTCATGTTGAAATATGTTAGTTCTTCACGTTTTGAGACACCTCTCCAAAGATTAGGACGATTAAAAAATATTTAGAGGTCGTTCATGAATTTCAAAAATTTGAAAAATGGGTAAAAATCGTTTTTTTTCTCTTTTTTTCTTCTGTCTCATTACGTTAAAGTTTTGTATATGAAAAATTAATGAACCTCTCAAAATTTCAGGCCAAAATAATAATTTTTAGAGGTCGCTCAAGATTTTTTAATATTTTTCAGGTCATGACTTTTTTTCAGGTCAAAAGTCATGACCTGAAAAATATTAAAAAATCTTGAGCGACCTCTAAAAATTATTATTTTGGCCTGAAATTTTGAGAGGTTCATTAATTTTTCATATACAAAACTTTAACGTAATGAGACAGAAGAAAAAAAGAGAAAAAAAACGATTTTTACCCATTTTTCAAATTTTTGAAATTCATGAGCGACCTCTAAATATTTTTTAATCGTCCTAATCTTTGGAGAGGTGTCTCAAAACGTGAAGAACTAACATATTTTAACATGAGACCGTGAAAAAAAAGTCGGTTTTTTTGCGCCACCCTAATGTGTATGTGCATTTATAATTATGTAAAAAATGGGATTATGTAAAGCGTGCTATGATGATTTTTCCTAATTGTGTTAAAACATTTTTTAAAATCCTATTTCTCACATAATTATAAATGCACATACACATATACACATACACATGTACACATAGACATTGTCAAAAAAAAAATTAATCACCATTTTTCACAGTAATTTATTTTTATTTTATTGATATATTAAAATTATACAGAATATTTTTGAATTCTTAAAATCACACAACCTCACTGATCTCGAAATTTACAAATTTTGTAAAAAAGTCTTTAAAACATTAATTAATTTAAATAATATTAATTAAACTAATTAACTAATTAATTATTTTTAAATTAAAACAACATTTTTATATTTTTAATTATTTTAAATATCATGATTAATAATTTTTAATAGAATGACAAATAAACATTCCAAAGATTTTTATTAACAAAAATATTAAATAATTTTAATTTGTTATGAGTTATCAACTCGTTAATTGCTATAATATATGATAATATGTACACACAAGAAACTAATGGTCAAAATTAGTTGAACAGCAAAAATCATTCTCAGGTGTGATATATTGAGAATAATAACAAAAAACATATAATCTGTATGTATTTTTTTAGTACAGTTACAGGCTTGCTCTGTAAACTTATCATTCTGCTCTCAATTTTAATGCGCGAATCTCATTTCATACTTGTCTCTATTTACTATATTACATACATCTCTATTTACTATATTACATACGTCTCTATTTACTATATTACATACATCTCTATTTATATACTTGTTATTGATATAATTTCGCGGTAATTATTTACATTGACGGACAACTTTGCTCTTAATATACATATATTATAGACGCGATAATACTAATTAACATTTTTTTATATTTTAATTGACAGTCCCGTATTGTTTTTATTCATGCAAATGTTAAAAATGCATTATATGTACGGAAAGAAAGCATCATTTTTTTTAGACTGTTCTTTATTGCACAGAAGTTTCAATAATTTCCATGGATAGTTGGCATATAATTAGTAAAAAAGCTGTCAAAATTTAATTCTTAGAGTAAACATACCAACACACAGACTATATTAGCATATTGAGAAAAAAATGTAAAATATTGAGAAATTATATATATGTATATATATAAATTTTTCTTCTATTAGAAAGAGAATACTTTAATATTACTTTTTTATGTACATATATATTTTGCCAACAAAATTTTAATTTAAACGAATAATCTTTTTAATGTCTCTTAGCAAAGCTTATCAGTTTTATTTAAATTAAAAAAAAAATGTATAAAAAAGAATAGAGTATAAGTAGAATGTAAAAAACATTATCTTTGTTGAATAATTTCGTTACGTTTGATAGTAAAAGAATCGGATGTGTAATTTTTAACTTTATATAAATATCAATCTGAAATGCTCGATTGAGTTACAACCGAACGTAAATGTTTGTTAAAGGAGAATTTTCAAATAGCGGTAAAATAGAAAATTTCAACATAATGCCGAGATTTCTATCAAAAAGAATATATGATGATTCAAGACGGCAGCCAATAAGAATCAGTCGAATGGATCAACACTTTATAAACATATCGTTTATATTTTCCAGAAGTCATTTATCATTATTGTGGTGCCGTGTACATATAACGTATGTACTGTGACGTGACGTTTGGTTCGTCCGTCACAAGGGCTGACAAGCCCGGCCGGGATCGGTCGCGCGGGCCTCCGCTCTCTCGGTTTAGGGAGAGAGAGCGCGGCCCAGGCGTGGGATCGGACGCGATCCCGCGATTATCGTTATTTTTATCGTTTCGTATTTGGAGAAATTAGATTAAGGTTACGGTGGCAAACATATACGGGCGGCGGGATCTCATCCGGTGGTGACGAGGAAAACACAATTAACATCAAGGACGAGGGGAGGCCCCCACACTGCTAATAGGAGCACGCCAGGTAAAATTTAATTGCAAACATTTACATCGAGTTACTGCATTAGAGGGAAGAACCGAAGCTGCCGCCTTTTAAATAATTACAATTCACAGGCTCGAGGGAAACACTCAAGGGGAAGGCCACTCAAGCGCAAGGAGCGCGAGAGCCCCGAAAAGGAGCTACGGCACTGTATCCGAAGCGCGGGCCCGAATTTCCTTGCCGGATGGAGCTCGGTCGAGAAGGAAATCGACCGGAGATACATCCTACGAATAAAGAACAAGGAGGGCCGGATACGTCAGTACGCTGCCGCAACCGACGTTTTCCCGAGGCCTGAAACTAATAGGAAGCGAGCAAGAAACCGGGGGCCTGAGATTAGAGGCGCGAAGGCCGCAAGGACCCTCAAGGTCGCGTCACGGCCCTGCGTAATTCGGGAGCGCCACACGTGGCCTTATCACATATTAATGTGCCGACGTGTCTCCTGCGGGCCTTCCGTTCGTCACTGTTTGGCGGACCAGCGTATCGACGGAGGCCCTGCGTATTACGAAGGAAGCTTCGAGAGCTACTACCAGTGAGACCGACATCGCCTTATTGTAAAGCTGCCGATATTGAGTAAGGTCCGGATGAGTCGTACCGTAAAGTCATCACTGCCGTAAGTTAAGGTTTTCTTTTTGTCATATTTTCCGATTTTCGAGAGACTACGCAGTCGATCGGCTGGACGACTCATCCGAGACGACATTTCCGCGTGAGTACTCTCTCTCCCGAGATCATTTGCCGCCGACAGTCAATAATTATCGCTGTCGTGTCTATTTCGTTGCCTGTATTGTATTTCACGAATTTCTGTGTCTAGCGAGCTCGTACACGTAACCGCTTTGTTTGTTGCGCGTCTATTCTATTGTCTGTTCTTTCGTATTGCGCGTTAGCGAAATTGCACATGTCGCGTAAAATAGTGTGCGTTATTTCTTCGCGTTTGAATACCATCGCGTGAATCCGAGATATTGTTGTTCTTCGCGTTATTACTTTATAAAGTCCGTCGCTGTCTTTAAGGCAGTTTATTTCGTGCGAGATTCCGATCGAATATACGAGTCGTACCGCGATATTGGTTGAGTATATTGACAAACATTATTGTCGCGGCGTATACGGCTGCTCTGAAAGCGCCTACTATATTTCGTCTGACTTTGTGAATATTCAGTATTTCACGCGGGCGAGCGCAAGCTAATTGTCGGTTTACGAAGGAATTTTCCTCGCGGCCGAGGCCCGGATAAGCCTCGAGTGGCGACAAAACTCTTCGCCGAAGAATTAACTTTCGGCTCGCGCGTGAAACCCGATATCCTTGCGCTCGATCGCGAGAAGCTTTTCGGCCGACGAACACCTGGCCCGATGGTTACAAAATTATATCTCTGATTGCTGATTTTCTTACATTATTCTCTTTACTATTATTTTTCCAATTATATCATTCTTTCTTTCACTGACTATTTAATACATTATATTCGTCTCAATTTATCTCTCTGTGTAAACTTTATTCGTGCCTCTCTCGATTCTCTCCCGTCCCGCCCGCAAGGACCACCCCCTTTACTAATTTCGTTGATTGAGTAGCCGCGTATTTTCCGTCGCGATTTTTAACCGATTCAATAATTGTGAGTTCCTTAAAGTTCGTTTTCGGCGGCGCGGATTTTCGCGCCTGGCGCCCAACTTCTTGTATAGTTTTCTCGCTTCATTTACCGGTCGGTTTTCCGTACATCGCGCCGGTGTGCCGTAAGTCATTAATAACGACTCTCTCATTAACCATATTTCTAATTATCTAATAAAATAATCACAGTAAATAACGAACTTAGAGACAACGACTTGGATCACGATTTGGTAAAATCAACAAATTATAATGTTATAAAGTTAATTATTAGTATCTTACAAGTAGTATATCCCTGAATGTGCCGAGTTTTTCTTTAGCGTGCCTCATTCTTGCAAGTTATAATATTTATTCTAAGTTTTGATGCAATAAAATCATCAGTACGAGTTTATTGCGATTTTTATATCGTAAAATTCATGCCTAAAGTTCTAGAGACTCGCCAACACCGAGACTCGTCATTTATACATGTATCAATTATCACATATTATTTAAAGTACGTGATATTTTGTTACTACACTTTCATGTTATATACTCTCTTTAATATGTGTTAATAAATTGTCGAATACATATATCAAGATCGGGAATAAAATCGATCATTTCTATGAGATACAATTATCATCTTAATTTGTCATATTAATTAACAATTATAATAATAATTGCTTGTAAGATTACTAGGCATTAATCTTACTTTTAAATTATTGATTTATACACAAACAATTCAGGAAAAAAGTACCGACTTTATCGAGAATAAATAGAGAATCATCGAAAAGCTTTTGCCGTTTTATATGTTGTATTATATGACCTACTGTAGTTATTATAAAGATGTTGATCTTATAAAGCATCGCGCGCGCGATAGTAAATATGTATAAACATCTTGTCCTTCGCGCAATTTCACACACATATAGAAGAAGAACTTATTTATTATAAATTTTCAAATATTTTAATTCTCATAAATACGTTATTACTCTTAATTATGGCAATTATTATCTATGCTGTAATCGAATATTTATTACAGAAATGACATTAGTATATTATTAATTAAAACCAAATTGTATTGTCCTTTTTTTAATGTTCATGATCACAGTTTTTTTTATTATTCTTATACATTTTATTATTTTTATTTTTTTCATGCTACGAGTACCACAAATGTCCCTCTCAGTCTGACAAATCATCGTTATAAAATCTATCTTTTATGTTTTGTTTAAAATCTGTGCTATCAGGCAAGTACAACAAGATTTCGATATAAATATAAAAAAAATTTTTTTTGCAGGCAAGTAACACAGCATCGCGATATTGACAACTAAAGCGGCATAGAAAAGGTTGGATAAAATAAATTACGATTTCAAATCTTATTAAAATTTGGATAGGAAATCGCGCTAAGTATTCACGATGCATTTTAGCTTAATGCGAATTTTAAAGCAAACGCTATATTTGTTTGTAGCTATTATTAGTATTATTCCATGCATATCAGGTAAGACGATAATTTACATTATAATTTACTATATATAAGATTTATTTAGTTAATATTAATATTTTAAATTTAAATCTTGAAAGATGAAAGTTATAATTGTTTGTGTGATTTTTACATTTCTGTTTTCCTTTTAATATTTCAAAAAGTTAATATAAAAAAGAATTATTTCAATAACATGTTAAAGTTAAAGAATATACAAGATATACATTTTCTGAGTTTTATGGAAAATATAATAATATATCTTATTACATACAAATCTATTTTACTAATGATGTGTCTGTATATAAATGTGAATCTCACTTCTAATAATTAAATTGAATTAATAATCAATTAAATTAAATAATAATTTATCAATTTATGTATTAAATTATTAATAGAAATTATTTTTTAGTCTTTATAGTAATACTATCAATTAGAGAGGCACATACTAAATTTGATACAGAAAATGACACTTATTACAATGAATCGATAGATTATATGGAAGATGTGAGTAAAAAGCATATACCATTCTTGGATCTAGAAGCTATATTATCTATGTTGATAAAAAATCGAGAATATATAGTGATTGCATGGCTTATAATGTGTTTGCCGATAGTTATTTACAATTTACCCAGGTAAATCAGTATTCAACATTAATGTCTATAATTTTATACTTAATTTATTCATATACATATATATAAACAATTCCTAGTCAACTAATACTTTATTTAGAAAAACTTAAAATATGGGACAAATTAAAAAATTTTTATTGCACTTAATATTTCTACTTACTAATTTTATTATTAAAGAAACAATTAAAATAATGATGATAATTATAGAAACAAGGAAATTTTAGGATAAGAAAGAAAAGTTATATATTTATCATTATTGATTGAGATATAATCGTCATTTCTAATGAAAAATTGCCGAAATTAAAATAAATAAATAATTAGATAATAAAGAAGTAAATTATAAACATGTAATATATGTAAATACATATGTACATATATACGTACGTACGTATGCGCATGTGCGTGCATGCGATGTGTGTATGTGTGTAGATGTGTATGTACATATATATATATATATAAATATATACATAATTGCATATATTTTATATACAGGATGTTTCTTAAACATATGTCAAAAATTCAAGGGGTGATTTCTTGGGTCATTTTATGAAAAATACCTCTGATGATTTTTCGAAAATCGCTTTCGAAGATACAGGGCGATAAAAATTTACAAGAAATACAATATTTTTATTACATAAATATTACATGTAAAGCTTATTAATCTACATGCTGTTCACAAGAACTGTTGAAAATGACTACCACCAGCTTTAGGATACATGAATCTAATTTTCTCTTCATTGATTGGCAAACTCGTTGGAATACCCCAGGAGCGATTTTCGAAAAATCATCAGAGGTATAAATTTTCATAAAATGATCCAAGGAATCACCCCTTGAATTTTTGACATATGTTTAAGAAACACCTTGTATATATATGTATATAAATGCAGTATAGGGAGAATAGTTATTTTGGTCTAAACTATTAATAAGAATAAATTTATATTGCTCATTTTTTCAATGATAGTAAAATCAAAACAATCTTTTTAATTTTTTAAATGCAATGCCATGTTATTTTATCATAAAGTTCTGAAGAAAATTAAAATGAATATAATATATTGCATTTTTTATATTTTTCTTATTGCAATAATTACTAACTGTTTATGTAGAAATCTTATTTCATTTGTTAAAAGTTAACAGTTTTTATATATTATTAAAAACAATTTTTAATAATTTTTTACGATTTTTGATTGTAACAGATCAGATTATGTCAGAGGATTTGTCCGCTTTGTAAACTGGTACTTAGTAGCCTTAGTAAACTGGTTCTTTCGTCTCTTCCATGCCAAACCGGCCGTCAAAGACAATCGGCAATTCCGTTATCGATGCAACAGAATTAATCGGAATTATCGATATGTGAGTAAAATATGGATAGTAAATTATACGCAGGATTTACATCGGTGGAAATACATTTTTTTCTGAGACATACTAAAAAAATAGCATAATATAAGCATACAAATAAATAAGGATATAAACATACTGGATGTATCAGAAATAGATGATTAAACTCTTTAGAAGCATCTGCACTATACGGAAGAAAAAAAATCATATAAACATGAATCCAGAAACACTTTCTTTTCGAGTTATAAGCACTTTCCGTTGATAAAGTTTGGCAAGAACATTTCATTCAAGAAAAGATAGTGAAAATATTTTTTTAATATCACATTTTTGAAAGAACGCATGTCTCGCATGGATGTCTTAGGGACTGTGAAAGATGTTGAAAAATTCTCAAAGTATTTCTCGAATGTTATGACACAAAGCGATAATACGATTTCGAAGTATCGCGAAGAAATTATTTAATTCGTTTTCTGTTATCGCAAAATATGTCCGGCCATCGGTGTCTATCTGCTATTATCTGCTGATTTATTTCTATAAATATAAACATGTTATCGTGCGGGTAGGGATATTGCTGTCATTATTTCGTGTCACATGCTTATATTGTTCTATGGTCTTTTTCTTTTCTAGGCGCGAGGTTATAAGCGTGATCTTATAAAGTTGTGTCGCCTTCAGTATCAATTGGTATTAACCGTCGTGGAGTTGGAGAAGAGGATACGTGAATATTATATAAGTAATCTTGTAGAGTTGCGTGCCATTCATCAGTCTCTTTCGGCATGGGTCCTCGAGAACCGGGAGAGGATACCTGAAAATCGTGATGCCAATTGTCCTCCTCATCGTAACGCCGATCGCGGCCTACGCTTGTCGCCCACTCGAGAGTCTCCTCGAGGCCGAGGTACGCTGATGAGGCGGGATTATCCCCGCAACCCCGAGCAAGCGCAAGGGCGCTGTTTATCGCCCTTACTATTGGAACTTCGTCGGATAGGTCGCAATCACGGACAAGATTGGTCGCAACAAACGTAGGCACCAACGGTTTATTTTTATATCTTATTTTCTCCCTCTTCTTTTTCCATTTCTTATTTCCCGTTTTACTTCCCCTTGTGTTTCCTTCCTTTCGTTTAATTTTCTATAAACGCCTTTAGCCTATTTACGTGTACGCGCATATTGTTTTCCCTATTTTTATCGTGTAATTCATGTCCGAATCTTTTTTTCGGTGATTGTGTAGGGTTCTCCATCCATATGTAGTCCAGTTTCTTCGAACGTCCTCTGCGAACGGTTTCGTCGTGTAAGAGGACTTTTTCTCCCAATTTAAACGTGATGTTCTTCGTCTTCTTATAATAAATATCTTTTGTTTTTATCTTCTCGTTTTTGAAGTGCTTTTTCGCGATTTGTTGACGCGTATATTTTCTTTCAGTTATCTTGCGCGTAATCGTTATACGTATAAATAGTATAAATATAGTCGCTTGGTGCCCAGAGATTAATTCAAACGGTGTAAATCCTGTTGCTGTGTGTGCGGGAAATAGTATTATACGTAAACATTGCGTAGGGTGTTCATTCATTCCAATTCGTTTGTTCCGCGTTAATATAGTGACAAAGATATTCGGCTAGAGTGCGAGGAGATCGTTCCAGTGTTTCATTGCTCTCTGGATGATAAGCCGTTATCTGGATTTTCTCGATATTTAATAACTTATATGTGTTCTTGAAAATTTCGCTCAAAAAATTCGTTCCCTGGTTTGTTCAAATTTTTCCTGAGATTTCGTATTCAAAAATTATTATTGTCACAAATTGATTAGCAATTACCTTTTCTTATTTAATATTTCTTAATCTTTTTATCTACTGTTCACATTTTAATGTTTAATATAATATAATATATTGAAAACTTGGTCGAGTTATGACAAATCTATCATACAAAAGCATTGTCTGCAATAAAAGGCAGCTTAAAAGAAATACTCTCATTCGCCACTCACTCATTCACTTATTTATCCGCCTACATAACAACCTACTAATCAATACACACACACACGCACACGCGCGCACGCACACACACACACACACACACATTTGCATGTATAAATCTATTAAGATGTATGTGTGTATAAGATACATATGTAGTATTATATACAGGGTGTCCGGTAATTCGCGCCCCACCCGCCATGTGCAGGTAGAGCAGGTCAAACCGAGTAAAAAAGTCATCTACCATTTTGCAAAATTTTCAATAATAAGAGAGAAATTAATTAATAAATTTCGGCCAGTACAAGCGCGCGGAGAGAAGGGACGGCCCATTGTAACGTGATCACTAAGCGCGCGGCGATAAACGACAGCGTAATGTTATACCGTTGCTACGACGCGCTTTGCAAATGAACACGCCTAAGTATAAATGATTGAAAAAAGTGGGCCGTCTCTTCTCTCCGCGCGCTTGTACTGGCCGAACTTTATTAATTAATTTCTCTCTTATTATTGAGAATTTTGCAAAATGGTAGAGGACTTTTTTACTCGGTTTGACCTGATCTACCTGCACATGGCGGGTGGGGCGCGAATTACCGGACACCCTGTATATAGTTTCTTTTCTTAACAAAATATATATTTGATATTTTTTATTCTTACTAAAGTATCGGATTTATTCACTTTTTAAGAAATATTTTATAAATCTAGTTGCCTAATTTAATATATTTCTATTCACAAAAAAATATTTAATGTACATTTAAAAAAAGGTATATATATACACATACATACATAAATATACACACGCACACATAGATAGATTAAATTTAAAAAATAAAGTTTATATATAAATATACATTTAAAATATTCTCTTTCTATCTTTATTAATTACATATATGTGTATAGAAATTACTATTATATTAATACTGTTAATAATATCTCCAATCTTGCAGTAGTCAGATGCAGTAGTCAGATTTACATTTTTCCAAATTGCCTCGAAGAATCACTTATCTGTGGTGTTGATGTCTCGTAAGTACGTTATTAGCCCGATTCTCAACTTGAAGCCTTCTGGACAATGCATACAAATGCTGCCATACAAAATTAGTTTTTAAGGGCATATTTTAGTAAATGTGTAATGTAATGACAAAAAGAAAAACTTCTGTAAGTTATATAATATTCTTTATAATTAATTATAACTCAAAATCAGTTTTTAAAACATTTTAACTCTCAACAGCTATTGCATAAACTTAAAAAGTGTTAATTCACTATCACAATTGTTTTAATTTTGCTTTATGCTATTATAGAGATTTAAAAAAATATTAATTTGAAAATGTTATATATATGTATATATATATACATACCATATGTACATATATGTATATATATTTATATATATATGTATATATATTATATATACAATATATATGTATACATACAAACAAATTTATAATATTTTAAACTAGAATTTAAAGTTTAAATTACGAAGATTTATATATTTCCAGAAGCATCATAAGCATTTCTGCATATGACATATAATAATATTATTATTGTATAAATTAATATTATTTATGTACTAGTAAAATTATTTTATTCTATTAACATTTTCAAAATAGATGATGATCGTTAATAGATTAAGAAAGCATTAAAGATTAGCAGCATTAAAGAAATTATTATATGCGCACGCGTCTTTTTTTCTAAAGTGCAAAACATACGATGTAATATTTTAGTAATATCCTTTAAAAATTAATTGTAATCAAAAATCGTTTTATGAAAATTTTACAATTATTATGTTAGTGCATAATTCTGTTAATTTTATTATAACTAAGAAAATTTGTTTAATAAGCCAACAAAATTAGCCAATATTAATACATTATTTGTGCTTTGTAATTGTATTTAAATACATAGATAATATGTCATTATTATTTCTCAATATCACAATATGCTTTAGTGATACTGCTAAATTAATTATGACTTCTGGTTTTTATATATAACTATTATGTATATTGTAGCAATCATCTGATATTAACAAGTAGATAACTCATAACAAATTTAAATTGTTTTAATTTATTTAACATTGTTTTTCTTTATAAAATTATTTTGATTGTTATTTCTTATTCTATTAAAAATTAATTACTATATTCAAAATAATTTGAAAAATGAAAATTATTTACTTTTTTTACAAAATTTGTAAATTTCGAGATCAGCGAGATTGTGTAATTTTAATAATTGAAAAATATTTTGCGTAATTTTAATATATCAAGAAAAAAGAAATAAAAATTAATTACTACCAAAAATGTGATATTTTATTTCTTTTTATTAATTACGCTATTAATTTTTAATATTATAATTACAAGGTTTTGTTCTTCTCTAAATGGAAAAATTTGGTAAAAAACAATAATAAATTAATTTTCATTTTTTTAACAAAGAACTAAATTCTATTTTTCAAATTTAGATTTAACATTAAATGGAAAAAAATATTACAAACTACAAAAATTTTACAAATAATTAATTAATTACTCAACTTTTATTAAGTATATTGTATAACAGTCATAAAAAAACAGACATAAAAAAAATTAATGATCATCTAATTATTATCAGCAGGTTGCTATAACAAATTGTAATATTACGCACAAAGAAATGTATAGCAGATAAGAGACTTGTAACTTAAAAGACGATTGTGTATTCGACATTTTTATATAATGATTTTTGATTCTATTTAATTATCAGAATATACGAATAAATAAATTATTGTATGCTTTTATCGTACTATATATAGGCAATATTGACAAAATCAAAAAATGTATAGTTTGAATACAAATATACTTCTTGTAATTTAAGTATATATTGTATTCATTAATATATATTATATTAATATACCAATTTATAAATATTTTGATTGCAAGCTTTATTATAATTAGTCAGCATAATTTTTATAAATTTTTATAAAATTCTTGCGTCAAAGCGACAGTTGTTTGTTTACTACATTTATATCTCTAAGTATTTGTATTTTTATTGATGACTGTTTTTTGTGTAAGAAATTGTACGATTCTACTTAAAATAATACAAATATTAGAGTCTTGACAAATTATTAACCCGTGCTTTTCCTATCAAAATGCCTGTCATCGGAAATAATAACAGAAATAATTCGGTTACGGCATGAAGAATAATTCATTCATTTATTAAATGTAATATAAATAATTCAATCTGTGTGTGTGTGTGTGTGTGTATGTTTGTGTGTTTGTGTGTGTATGTATATATAAATTTAAAACATTTAAAAATTTTTTCTGGAGTTATTGATTTCTAAATAATAATAGCATTTTTTTATATATTATACGCCAGCTATACGCCAACTATAAAAAAATAGTAAAACTTTTATGGAATAAAAGGCAATCTAAACAAATAAAAACCTGATAATCAACGTTAAAAACTGTTATTATACTTAATATTAATTATTATATATTTTTTAACTTAAAGGTAACTTAATTAATTAAATTAATCTTAAATACTTGCGTTATATTACAGTCATCCGTCTATTGCGGTTCAAGAAATAAAAATTATTTTTTAAATTACCGTTAAAAAACATTTTATTACTTTGTTCTTTATGATTACAAGATTTTTATGCGCATTAAAATAATGACGCAATTACTTGAAAATTAATTAAATAATTAATACGTTAATAAAATTAATAGATATATATTGCTCATATTTTACACAATTAATATTGATAATAATAAACAAGGATGAAAAATATATTAATTGTTGTCAATATTTATTAATATATTTAATTTTTTTCTATTTCCTAATTATTCAATACACTTGAAATAATTAATAATATATATTTGTCATGGCTAACATTTCATTACAGCTAATATTTTACACGGCTGAAAATGTATTTATTAATTATTTATTATTATTATTTATTATTATTTATTTATTTATTAGCTGAATAATGCAAAAAATATACGAGTTTTAAACGCAGCTTGCATGACAAATACGCGTTGCGTGTATGTGTATATGTATAAGTATTTGAAACCGAAATAGTTTTTATCTCATACATTTCAAGATCTCAGAATTGAGTCTATCAATCTTATGCAGATTAGTCGCAATCGAAAGATCGTATCGACATTATATAACAAAAGTGCTATTAGATTTTCATTATCGCATTAATTTCTGATATACTTCAATCGAATGTGTTGTACAGAAAAATTTCAGATATAAAGAAGCAATAAAGTTCGATAATAAATAATGACACGAACTTAATCGCAAACAACTTATCATTAGTTTTATATACCTACGTACTTTGCGTCGAGACACTACCGCTTATGTTGATTCCGCATCTACAATATCATTTTTAAATTTTCTTAAATTAGCAATCTTAATTAGCATAATGTAATACATCATCTTGAAACTCTAATCGGATTTTAAGAGAAATTAGTATTCTTTTATTTTTTTTTATGCATTTATAAAGCACCGATCGATATGGAATAAATTTTGCTTCACGCAAAAAGTTACAAGCTCATATGAAACCCCGTAATTATAAATCTCGTTTTACACTAAAACTAAACTTAAACTTAAACTAAAAACGCCAAGAGATATGGGATAAATTTCACTCGCGCAAAAAGTTGCAAACCCATGTAGAGCGCTTCTTCTCCGCACACATATGCTCTTTGTAAATTTATTATATTTAATATATTGTAATTATTGTATTTTTAATTTTGAAAATTGAAATAGAAGGCTCTGACATTACATATCCACAAGCAAAGGAGGAGCGGACTAATTAAGTGCCAAGCGCCGTAAACGGTGCGCAAATTATTCTTGTAAAATATTATTTATTTTGTACGCTTCGGTCCTAATTTCGTATTTGACAGTTGCTGATGATGGTCTGTAATTAGGATCAAAACGTACAAAATAAATAATATTTAACAAGAAAGAATAATTTGCGCACCATTTATCGCGCTTGGCTCATAATTAGCCCGCTCATTCTTTGCTTGTGAATATTAATTATGAAAATTTCTTTATGATATGCATATATATGTACGTATTAATTTTAAATATTCTATATTAAATTTGATGCGTATATATGTACGTATAAATTTTAAATATTCTACATTTTCTAAATATGATAATATATTATGATATGATATTATGTTATGATATTATGTTGGCTATATTATTGCTAAATACTGATCACTTTTTTTTCTCATCGTAACTATTGTTAAACTTTCTATCTCAATATTTTATCAATATTTAATTGTTAGCAATCCTAGATTACATTTTAAAATACTATATATAAATTAAATTTTTAAAACTACAAAACTAGCTGGAATTCTTTTTCTATCAATATTGCAAATTGCGTTGGTTTATGTTTAATGTTCCGAGCAATCTCCTGGGCTCGGAGAAAAAAAGAAAGTGAGATTTGAAAAAACGTGAGACGGTCGATGGATACGAGACACATATCCGAATATGATTATCCCACCAAAAAAACCTTACAAAGGTAAAAAAAGTACGCCAAGTATATAAAAATTTAGCAACTTGTATGTAATTAAATATAAATTTTTACAAAAAGCAGTGATATCCCACTAAAAAAACCTCATAAAAATAAAGAAAATGCGCCAAGTACATAAAAAATATGCTAATTAAATATAAATTTTTACAAAAAGCAGTGATATCCCACTAAAAAAATCTCATAAATATAAAGAAAATGCGCCAAGTACATAAAAAATATGCTAATTTGTATACAATAAAAAAATTTTAAAAAACAAATTGATCAAAGTGTTTGAAATTGCTGTTTTGAAATTAATCATAAGCTTTGCCAAGTAGGTCCGGAACTAAAGGGGTTAAGACACAAAGTGACATACAAAAACTTGGCGTGCCCCGGTCGCATTATTATTACTAAATATTTAAAATTAAGGTGCGCGAAGTATATATCTGAAATTAAAATTTGCAAATTATTATCAACCTGTTAATGTTATTATTAGCAAATATTTAAAATTAAGGTTCGCGAATTATATGTCTGAAATTAAAATTTGCAAATTATTATCAGAAATTATTATCAACCTGTTAATAAAAATATATGAGTAATGCGACCGGGGCACGCCAAGTTTTTGTATGTCACTTTGTGTCTTAACCCCTTTAGTTCCGGACCTACTTGGCAAAGCTTATGATTAATTTCAAAACAGCAATTTCAAACACTTTGATCAATTTGTTTTTTAAAATTTTTTTATTGTATACAAATTAGCATATTTTTTATGTACTTGGCGCGTTTTCTTTATATTTATGAGATTTTTTTAGTGGGATATCACTGCTTTTTGTAAAAATTTATATTTAATTAGCATATTTTTTATGTACTTGGCGCATTTTCTTCATTTTTATGAGGTTTTTTTAGTGGGATATCACTGCTTTTTGTAAAAATTTATATTTAATTACATACAAGTTGCTAAATTTTTATATACTTGGCGTACTTTTTTTACCTTTGTAAGGTTTTTTTGGTGGGATATCACTGCTTTTTGTAAAAATTTATATTTAATCTCTGCTACATACAAGTTGCAAAATTTTTATATACTTGGCGTACTTTTTTTACCTTTGTAAGGTTTTTTTGGTGGGATTCAATTTATTATTATAAGCATAATAATGTTTAAGATTTATATAATTCTTAATAAAGCAAATTGCAAGAAATATAAATCGAGAGTTTTATCAACGAATCGATGTCATTTAGTACCATTGATCTACATGGAACTGAATATTTTACGTGTTATTGAATATTTTAATATTCCTAGAAGTGAAATAGACATGATAATGGGATCTTTAGAAGAGGCTATAAGAATATTGATCATTAACGATTATTTGAACTTGTTTTTATTTCTCACCATCTCAGCCACCTCTTTTAGTTTTTTCATTCCATTATATTATACATATTATATAACATTGTTGCTCCAAATAAAGATATGTAAACATTAATAATTAACGTACATGACATATTTACTATGTATAATAAGTTATGAATATATATATATATATATATATATATATATATATTATATATATTCATAACCTATATATATATATATAATTAAAAGATTTTTTAAATAATTTAAATGAGTGCGGAAAAAACTTGAGGAAGAGTAATTAAAAAATTCATTATATTAAATTAATAAATATTAATATATACATACATACATACATACATACATACACACACACACACACACACACACACACACACACACACACACACACACACACACACACACACACACACACATATATATATATATATCTATTCATCTTTTAATTACTCTTCCTCAAGTTTCTTCTGCACTCATTTAAATATGACATAACTATTTAAATACATGCTGCCACTTGACACAATTAAAATTTGGCCATCATTGGATCTAGAAAAAAGAAAGAAGATGAAAATTAGAAGTAACTTAAACAGAAGTATGTAATAAATAGAAAATAATAGTATGATAATTACCATAAAAGATAATTCAATACCAATAAGATTGTTGCGTATCGTAATCTTATAAGGCAGCATTATCAGTACATTTAGTTCATCCTTCCGCAACTCAAAATATATTTGCAGTTTCACAGACTTCTTGAAATAATATCCTGAAATACAAAAGTAGATTCATTTAAAACTTATATTCACACAAGTTTGAAATAATACATAAGTAATTCACTTACTGTGGGATTCAACGATGCCAAGTTGAAAGCTGCGAGCTTTATGTAAGGATCACTGGCAGCGACTAATTTTCACAAAAGTACAGGTGATGCCTATAACAGATTATGGAAAAGTTAATAATGTACTAATTACAATTTTTTGTAATTAGTAAATGATTAGCTTTTCCATAATCTGTTATAGGCATCACCTGTACTTTTGTGAAAATTAGTTTTACATGTTTTTGTATATACTCTCTCTATGCAAATAGTATTTTTTAATATAAAGTTAAATGTTACACATCAAGTATGTATATAAATTTTCACTTATTTACTTTTATTTATTATTGTTAACAGTCTCAATTAATATGTTAGATGAAACATTTAAGATTATTTATACTAATGTAACCTAACCAAACTACCCACTATGATGTCGACTAGAAAAAAATCACTTCTCTTGTTCATTATTCCGCTATACTTTAATATATTTTATATTTTAATAATTAATATACTGTTAATAATTTTATGTCACTTTATCATTTTTTTTCTTGTGTTGCACTATTGCACTATTCGCGACACTCTTATAACCACTTAATGGCCTAGTTTACACCGAGCACTTGATACGCGTATCAAGTAGTGTATTTGAGCTGATCAACCAATAACTGAACCAATGTACTAGTTATTTACTATTTGATACGCGTATTAAGTGCTCGGTGTAAACTAGGCCAATCACTTTTCTTCTTGTCGCATTATATTCCGCGCGCGTACTCTTCATAAAATATAAACATTATTATATCTCACACGTATGCACACACATCCACATATGATTTTGTCTCTTAAGGCGTATTTGCACACTCAACGAATAAAATCGTACATGAGCGCTGCAAACGCGCCTTGAGGGACAAAATCGCTTTGCATGTGTGCGTGCGAGCATACGTACGTGAGTCTGAATCTGGAACTGAAGAAAGAACTGACGAAAAGTCACATTCTGATATATGAATAAAATCATTTCTCAGGATTGACTGCATCAATCTTATTGAAACTGGTCGCAATCGAAGGCTTGTATCCGCATTATATGATAAAAGTGCCGTTAGATTTTTTATTACAGCTTTAGTTCAAGAAATATCTTAATCGAAAGTTTAACTTGAGGTAAAATTCCGGATAAGCTACTTGGTAGCGCCGCAGCCCCTGTATATAGGCAACTTCGAAATGCCTGAAAGAAATTTTTATATACTTGGCGTCGCGACGCTACCGCGTCGCTTGACTACTTGGTAGCGCCGCAGCCCCTGTATATAGGCAACTTCGAAATGCCTGAAAGAAATTTTTATATACTTGGCGTCGCGACGCTACCGCGTCGCTTGATTTGCAAAACAATAAAATTTCTTATAGGTCCGTATTCATAGTCCGATCTTATATTTTAAGATTGTTTAAGTCCGAGCTTGAAATGCTACGCAGCCATTTGATTGGTTGAATGGGATCTTAAGTCAACCTCAGACCAGACTTAAGACGATCTTAAATATAAGATCGGACTATGAATACCGGCCATAGATGTAGATAAAAAGTTTCTTTTTCCACGATTGTTCAATAGTTCGAGAGTCTTAACTATCCAAAAGAATCTTTGTAAAAAAAGCAAGAGAATAAGTAGAATACACAAAAAAAGTTAAAACTTGTATGCAACAAATAAATAAATAAAACACATTGTTAAATAATGTTAAAATATTAACTATTCAAAAACAAATATAAGATTCATGCAGATAAAACATTGATTATATAATATTAATGTCTATAATCAATGCTATTTAAAACTCCTTCATTTCGTATAGTATAAAAAATGTAAATGACATATACGATATACAGTTTAAGAAAATTATATACAATACATCAGTTTAAGAAAATTGAATAAATTCTAAGTTCATTGCATGCAACAAAATAAAGACCGATATATTTATACAAGATATAATGGCTCTGTGAGTAGAAACAAAATTAATGAAGGAAGAAAGGCATAAAGAGCCACGCGCAGTTGTTGGGGCGCAAAAAACAATATTTATTCTTCAAACGATAACAATATTAGTGAACGTTTCGACCCTTTTTTTGGGTCATCTTCAGCACTACGAAATCATATAAAAGGTCATTAGATTCGTTAATTTAAAAAACGTAAAACATAACTAGTATTAATAAAACCGGAAAGACGCAAATCGGTAAAAATGAAACGCAGACATTGAGAAGTCAAAATTAAAATACGCACGCATTAACAAGATAGATTCGCACGCGTCAAATGATAGAATAAAAAACAAAGGCAAACAGCGAGAAAAGGCTGACGTCTCTCCCGTTAATCCATAGATGATTCTCTCATTTGAAAGGACCATCAGATGTTTTTTCTCTCCTGGTTGGTGAGCCAGGAAGATGCAGGGAAATGTCATGCGCATGTTAGTCAAGTTATTAAAATCTGTAAAATTACATTAACTATTGGCGAGGGAGGCGAGCGTAGTAAAGAATTATGGAAAAAACAAGAGAAAAAAAAACTAATGACTTACAAAATTCTTAATACGGCTATGGTGAAAAAGATGTATGATGTCCCATTTTTTAAACACTTGTAATTAAAAACTACATTGGTTGAAAGAACTAAACAGATCGATGTTGTTTCTGAGGCATTAGCAATGACACTGATGTATACGGTGGTAAGGAGAGGAACGACAGCAAAAGAAAACGAAAATCTGACGATGTTTACAGTTTTGAGAGCGAATTAATAGCTGTGGTATAAATATCCGGAAGGAGTTCGGTGTCTGTTTGCAAGTTCAAACTATTTTTTTGTCTATTTATGAAAATCATTTCCGATATTAATCTCTTATTATAGAAGGATTCATGGTCCAAGATTTCTACATCACTCCAATTAAAATCGTGATTAAAATCTAATCTGTGGTCGGTAATTACAGAGCGGTTGGTTGTATTTCTCCTTATGTGATTCCGATGTTCAGAGATTCTAGTATGCAATTGTCTACAAGTTTGGCCGACGTACGATGCATTGCAGTCATTGCAGTTAATTTTATAAACAACATTATTATGAGTGGTTTTAGGTAGAAGGTCTTTTTGCGTTTTTATGTATTTTTGCAACTTATTGAGGTTGAAGTACGAGATCTTAACGTTTAGGTCTCTGGTTAAGTATTTAAATTGCTCGGAGATGTTTTGAACATAAGGGATCGTGAAATACGAAGGAGTTTTTTCAGCAGGATCGACAGAACTGTTAAGCTTTGAGTTGTTGAGTAAAAATTTCGAACGTCTATGGAAAATTTGAAAGATGAACTCCAATGGATAACCGTTGCGTAACAAAATTTCAATAATCCATTTAATATTTTTTGTATGAAACATCGGATGAGACAAACGGAAGGCTCTGTCAAACACTCCTTCCGGATATTTATACCACAGCTATTAATTCGCTCTCAAAATTGTAAACATCGTCAGAATTTTCGTTTCCTTTTGCTGTCGTTCCTCTCCTTACCACCATATATGTATATCAGTGTCATTGCTAATGTCTCAGAGACAACATCGATCTGTTTAGTTCTTTCAACCAATGTAGTTTTTAATTACAAGTGTTTAAAAAATGGGACATCATACATCTTTTTCACCATAGCCGTATTAAGAATCCCTAAAAACTTACTTTTTTAAAAAAAAGTAAAAAAAAGGCGCCAAGT
>CAXASD010000152.1:0-18045 GCA_963971435.1 Lasius platythorax | reverse complement strand
AAGGGTGTAGTGAAGACTGTAATATCTGCACAATCTGAAGATCCAATGTTGGCTGCTTTGAAATGTGTGGAAGGTATTTTATATATATACAATATATAATATATATATAATATATAAACGTATTATATCTCGAATTTTATTTTAATTTGATGTAATGTGACTCGCTCCAATTTTACTTTAGAAGTTGATTTTGTAATGAAATATGATGATATATTTTTATAGTAATACTATTTAAATCTGTGTAGTGTACTTGTAACTTTAGTAGGTAGTAAATCCTCATTTCCGGATCCGCGAAAGGCTAATCTGCATAACTTCATTGATGATCCCCGTCTCTTAGCCCTGATATATGAGGGTATTATCCTTCCTTATCTTTTTCCTCGCCACCTTCCCCTATCTCATAATTACAAGAAATGTTGAAGAATTTTCGTTTTACAGATGGCTCATTTGATAACGGTGATCCGAATACCACAAATTTGTACTTGGGAAATTTGAATCCAAAGGTAAAATATTATTTTATTATTGATTATAAGTATTAGTGCTGCTATATTGGTATTTTATTTACAATAATTTTCCTATGTTCTTTTTCAACACAGATTACAGAACAGCAACTGATGGAAATATTTGGTAAATATGGTCCATTGGCTAGTATAAAAATAATGTGGCCACGCAGTGATGAAGAGAAAGCCAGACAAAGAAACTGTGGCTTTGTCGCGTTTATGAGTCGTAAGGATGGGGAGCGTGCATTGAAAAATCTTAATGGTAAGAATATGACAAGAGTATTTTCTAAAAATATATAAATTGTTTCATATGCATAAGAATCATCTTTTATTTCTTTATGTATATATTATTTCTAATGTATTATCAAACTTTAATATATACAATGTGTGCGTGCGTGCGTGCAAATTTTTTTTATCGTTTTTAACTATTATAATTTACATTATGATGATAATTTAGAATTGGGATATTAAATACATGTTATTAAACTATGTCGTGAGTTAGGTCGCGATATAATGCAGTATGAGATGAAGTTAGGCTGGGGGAAAAGCGTACCAATTCCGCCTTATCCTATTTATATTCCACCTGCTTTGATGGAGATCACGCAGCCACCGCCCCCATCTGGTCTTCCATTTAATGCTCAACCCCATCGTCGCGACAGACATAAGGTACACGAAATAAATTACTTTAAGAGCGCAATTAATAAACTGCTCAATTATATGTTTCTATTTTGTTTTTTTCTTACTTAATATTCTGTGAGAATAATCACATTCCGAAAATATTCATTAATCAGTTGTATTTCTTTCTTTTTTATCACATCACATATTTTTTTCTTTCTTATCACATTAATTACATACGCAATTCCACATCAAATCAGACAAGAAAAGACCTCGTATTTTTTAAATCGATAGAAATTATTTTCACGTAAAATATACATAAAATAAGGAGATATATATAGGAAATACATATTTTTTTATTTGTCCGAAATATTTTTTTTGCAGAATTATAAACAAAATTTTCGTAAAAAATGAAGAAGTTGTCAATTTTGAAAATTAATATCTCTGGTTATATTTGTCGTAGAGATATTTTCAAAAATGCATTTTAAAGCTAAGGGGACAACCTTTTTTATAAAAATAATATATTGTTAATTCCAATTATTATAAATAATTGAAATGTTTAATTACTTTTTTCTTCAAAAAGTACACTTCTTAAAATTTTTGAAATGCTATTTCATTCTCTACTTTATTTTAAAAGTGTACATATTTTTTATTTTATGCAGAATAGATAGATTCTAATAATATAAGTATAGATAAAAGGCATAAAGAGCCAGCGTAGTTAGAAACGCGCATATAAATTTATTAAAATAATCTGGTGTACATAGCAAGAGTAGATGCGAATAATAATAAAATTATTTATACACGCTGAGAAGATGGCCTAAAAAAGAGGCCGAAACGTATGTTTTTATTATTATTATTATTATTAGTTTTTATTATTATTCGCATCTACTTTTGCTATGTACACCAGATTATTTTAATAAATTTATATGCGCGTTTCTAACTACGCTGGCTCATTATGCCTTTTATCTATACTTATATTGTTATCTTTATCAAAGCCATTATATTATTTAATTTAAAGATAGATTCTATTTTTTATATATTTTTAATAAATGAAACACCGCACCGTGTTCGGGTCACTGGCTCGACCAAGTAGCGTAGCGCATCCATTTCTTCGGAAATCTTTTGTAGGAAGAATATACAGTATGAATGACATAATTTATAATGTTGAATATAATCGACATTATACAAATCATATTTTTGTTATAAATATTACATTTAAAAATTGTGCGGTATTTCTGGTAAAGTAAATCATTACTGTATTGTATAATTTGACCCTTACTTTTCCTTTCCATTCTGAATTACAGGGATTTTCTGTAACAGGTCTTCTTCTCGGTCTTTAACACATTGCGAACCAGAAATTTTATTGCTAATCATATCAAGTAGCCAGATATTTTTTGCATCAAATATTTTTAAATTACTTATGGTTTGTTAGCAATTAAAAATCATTGTCATGTTAAATATTTAATTTCAACAAATATTTTAAAATTACATATATGTAATTTTAAACAATGATTTTTAATTACTAAAAAATAAGTAGTTTAAAAATAATTGACAAAATAATAGCTGGCTACTTGATATGATTAGCAATAAAATTTCTGGTCCGCAATGTGTTAAATACCGACGGGCTTTCCGTAGAACGCCGAAAGTCTAGGCCTATAGGAATTCCCAAGTAAGAAAGATAAGATACGAAGTCAAAAAAGGTCGATTTTTGTCCGATTTGACATGGAATTGCCCATATATTAATAGTTATAGGATTTGGAAATGCATATTTTATGCTAAAAGTATCTAGTAAAGAGTTTTACATGAATATTCGATAAACATGCATTGATAATTGTATAAGTCCTATTGATAAGTGTCCCTTTGCAGTCCTAAGTTAAGTCTAACTCGATATCACATTTCGTCCCAGCTAGAGAAAGTTTAGCTTGACATAGAAAATGACTATTTACAATCATTCTGCAATCCCGAAAATATTTCTTGTAGTATAATATTATGGCTGCATATACTTTTGTGAAGACTTTGTTTTTCCTTTTATGCATGTTATGTAATCTGGAATATTACCGAAATATGTGTAATCTGGAATATTATTGAAATATGTGGAAAAACATATAAGCTGTAGGATGTAAGTGGAAATAGCGAGTGGACCTGCTGGAACAAAATGTCAGAAATGGTCCACAAAGGGTTAATTATTTAATATATTTATATCTTTTATTTAATTATATTGATGCGACTGGTTTATACAAGGTGTCCCATTTTAACTAATATAATCGAATATTGCTGAAACTATGGCTGTAACAAGAAAATATTTCATACAAAAGTTAAAAGGCTTTAAGGGGGAAAAAGTTGATAATCTTGAATTTTAACTAAGATCATTTAAAGGTCAACCTAATTATTTTAAATTGAACCATCCTAATCTTTTTATATAAATCTATTTCTCGCAATATTTGGCATAAAAAGTTATAAGGATAGGATGACCAAAAAGTGATTAATTTACGAGATATTTTGTACTTTAATGTGACATAATTTTACATAAACTCTAACATATTTTACATAATTTTATATGAACTATAACATATTTCGTAAAATTCATTTTCTAATGATCTTACTTCAATATTTTTATGCACAAAATAATGAGACGAATCAATTAGTGTAAAGAAAACACATAGTTGTTTTTAAGAAAAAGTGTGTAATTTGTAATTACTACTACTCGTTCTCTTTTTTTTTTCCATGTAGTCAATAAAATGATACTTCAAGATGATCACAACGATAAATTGTGATAAAAACTTGTTTGTTCATTTTATTGAAATTGTATAACCATTTTTGAAACATAATCTCAGATCCCACGTATCCGCAATATCCAGAGCGCGGAACCGCAGGAAAAGGAAAACTTTGAAAAGGTAAAATTATTTCTATGCTCCATTCAAAAAATTAGCTTGATATTCTCTTATTAATCTGTTCTTTTATTTATTAAGAATTATTATAAATTTATATAACATATATAGATTATATATCCATTTATAAAAGTATTTATGAAAAAAATTTCCTAAAATTATGGTAAGTTTTCCATGGAGCACAAACTAATAGTTTGCCTATAAAAATATGTTAATGATAAAATAGGAATAAATACATACTTATTTTTAATTTATGATTGTGTGTGTGTGTGTGTGTGCGTGTGTGTAAATTCCTTGTTGATTATATTAAATGTACAATTCTAATTATACTTACAAATTGTGTTGTGTTAACTTGTTGGCGACTATTCTTGGGCTACATTTTGGCATTTGGATTGGGACATCCTATCATCTATCACTGTTGCACTGGTGATATGGATTATCAGATTTTGCAGAATGCTGTTGTCAAAGTGGTTATACCAACAGAAAGGTATTTGTTGATTTAAATAATATAATGACAGATCTGTAAGCGCGATGCGTGCGACACATATATACATACATATACACATATATGACTATAAGAAATGTATTTATAAGTCATACTTTTGCTGAATGTGATATTTTGTGTCAGTAGCAATTGATACAAATGCGTACTTAATCGAACTGTATTACAGGAATTTAGTTATGTTAATCCATAGAATGGTGGAATTTGTAATTCGAGAAGGACCAATGTTTGAAGCAATGATTATGAACAGAGAATTAACTAATCCAATGTTCAGGTATATATCTTATTGTATATATGATGCACATTCCTTTATAGCTGATCACACATACTAATAACTTTAATTTTAGATTCTTGTTTGAGAATTATTCTCCCGCACACACTTATTATCGCTGGAAACTATATTCTATTCTACAAGGGGATGGACAGAAGGAATGGCACACGGAAGATTTTAGAATGTTTAAAGGTGGAAGTGTATGGAGACCACCACCGATTAATCCTTGGACGCAAGGCATGCCGGACGAACTGATAGAAATGGAAGAGAGGCAAGAACCTAGGAGGGGTAGCCTTTCAAACAGGTATTTAAATAGAACAGTAAAGAACAGTAAAAATTATTCATAAAATAATAAGATATGTCAAGATAAAAAAAATCCTATAAACAAACCTTGTGATGTGAAGAACGTACATGTAAATTTTCTAAAATATTTTTCATGTTTTTATAGTCAGCGAGATCGTTTGGAAGATTTATTGAGAAACATATCACCTGAACGAATAAAAGTTGCAGAAGCAATGGTATTTTGTATAGAACATGCAGAAGCAGCGGAGGAAATTTGTGATTGTATTTCAGAATCATTGTCAATACTACAAACTCCTGTGAATAAGAAAATTGCAAGATTGTACTTGATATCTGACATATTACATAATTGTGGAGTCAAAGTGACTAATGCCACTATTTATAGAAAAGCGTATGTAATCTTTTTCTTTAAAAAAAAAAAAGAAGAAAGGAAGACAGAAGATGCATGTATAATATCATTTATTTTACAGATTTGAGACACGTCTTCTGGATATCTTTAACGAAGTTCATCAAGCGTACAAGCAGTTTGATAGTAAACTGAAGGCAGAGGGATTCAAAGTCCGCGTTATGCGAATGTTTAGAGCATGGGAAGATTGGACAGTGTATCCAAGAGATTTTCTCGTTAAATTACAAAATACATTCCTGGGGCTTGTTTTGGTAATCTCTTAATTTGCAGCAATAATATCCTTCAGGAGATAGACTTTATAATATTACTAATTTTTCTCTCTAAGATGGATGAACCCGAGCCTGAGAATGATGAAGATATTGATGGTGCGCCATTGTCCGATGTTGATGGGGATGGTGCTGAAGATTTGGATGGGGTACCGCTTGATGGTGCAACCTTGTTGAAAGGTGCCATGAAGCATGGTCTCACATCTCAAGCAACTTCAAATTACGACGATATCGATGGAGTGCCTAGTATATATGCGTTTTTGAAATAAACATATAGAAAGATATAGTTCCATACTAGAAAATTCTATTGTATGAATATATACATATATATAGATATATAGATATATATATTTGTCTAGTGGATGAAGATATTGATGGAGTACCAATGGATGATGATGACAGTGGAAACACGCGAAATAAGGATGATGAAAAGAAATCGACAATGCCAGCTGGGTTTGTACCATCGCGATGGGAAACTGTTGATCCTGATCAGGTTTCAAAATGTTTCTATCTTAATGAAATAATGTTAATATTCTTCTCGTATTATATTTATATACCAGACGATTTGATCAGGTCGAGGCACAAGCAATGACTACCAGTAAATGGGAAGAATTAGGTCAAAACGAAGATTCCAATTCTCAAGATACTAGTATGGATTCCAGGTAGATTTTTATGCAATTGTCGATAATTTTGTATATAAAAAATATTTTAATAATCACAAATGAAATGGGAGCGGGCTAATTAAGAGCCGAGCGCTCTAAATGGTGCGCGAATTTTTCTTCTTTTTTGTTAAAAAATTTTTAATATTTATTTTGAGTTCGAATGTTTCGGTCCTGATTTCGAACCATCAGCAACTGTCAAATACAGAAAAAAAATATTTTAATAATTTATACATAGAATGTTTATAATAAAATTACTTCAATATAGTGGTAGGGATTACAATGAAGAAAGACGAAACAGATTACGTGAAATTGAAGTAAAAATTATGCAATATCAGGATGAATTAGAAAGTGGGAGGAGAACATTAAAGTCTGGTATGACAATACAGGCACAAGTAGAGCATTATAGAAAAAAACTTATAAGAAAGGTACAATTTTTACACATTCATTTCAATACGTAACAACAATATCACAAAATTATACACATCAAAATTATATAGAGCGAAAGAGAAATGAAGGACGTAAAAAGCGAAGAACGTGATGATGAGAAACGAAGAGAAAAGAAACGAAGCCGAAGTACTACGCCAGAATCTCCTAGTCACAGCTACAGAGATCGAAGACGATCGATAAGTCCATCATCCAAAATTGCAAGATACAGGTAAATGCTCTACCTCGGATTTTCTTATATACGCATTCTAGTCATCTTCTTTGTTATACAATATGTGGGATCTCTATTATCTGATGTTTTTCAATGCAGAGAGATATCCTATCTGACGCAATTTTTCAATTAATACTTTTATTGTATCTATCTATATATAAAACCAATTGACATTATTTATGAAATAATTGTTTGAAAATACATCTTATATATAAATATATTTCTACTTGTTATATATTTTTAGATCACGCAGTAGATCGCCGCGCTGTAAACGTAGATCAAGATCTCCGTATAAAAAACGCGTACCAGTAACCCCTTCTCCCCCTCGTATTCGACGTACGCCATCGCCTTCCTCTTCTTCAGGCAGAGGTTCACGCAGATCGCCCACTAATGAACGTTGTGATAGGAAAAGACGCAGATCACCCTCTTTATCGCCTCCACCACCTCCACGTACTTCCTCTAAACATAGAGCTTGTAGTCCTCCTTCCCCGCGTAAGCGGCACAAGCATAAATATTAAATTGCGATGCACATTGTCGTAGAAAAATTACACAATTTTCGCAAAACAATTCCTCGGGACTTCTGTTTTCCCTCAATATACATACATTTGACTCGCACGTGTTCAAAAAATATAAGATAAATTTCTCATTGCTTAATTATCTCGAAATAAAACTTTTATCTTTTACATTACAAAATATTTGTATTATATTTCGAGTGACACGATAGTTGAGACAGCGCGCGTTATATGTGCATCTTTAAAGCAGCGCAAGATATTTTACCGATTGCTGAATCAGATTATTTAATATCTCTTAAATATACATTGGAGGGAGGGGATGAGGAATGTGTATATATTAATTATATAAAGAATACGAAGATAGAATAATCGTCTTTAAGTTTATACCAAGAATGCTACACTTTTGTTAAATGTTCTAAAAGTATTTTGGAATTGAATATAAAATAATCTTATTTAAGAATCTGTATCAAAAATATTGTTTTTTTGCATTGTGAACATTTTGAATAAATAATTTTATGTAAAGATAATCATTTATACATCATTTTATCTTTGCATCTCTAAGCTTGTCACGACGTTTAATTATATAGTTAACTTTATTATCATAGTTTATATTCAATTAATAATTTTTTTTACAATTGTATTGATGTACCTTATAAAGAATGTCTCTATTTTCTTCACTTTAAATTAATCTAACTTTATTATATATGTGCTATACATTGATCATTTTTGCAAAAATCTAATGTCCTTGAGAATCATACAATATGAATATCATTAGTTGAACTTTAACAAAGTTAACGCGTTACAAATCGTGACATTCTTCTCAAACAGAAGTAAAAGCAGCTACATATATTAATAAATTAAAGAGTGAAAAGAGCGAGAAAAAGATTGAAGAATATCATTTTTTTATTGGCATATAATGCTAATTATTATATCTTAATATTTTTTAAAATTACAAATCACACATCATGTTTTCGAAACAAATCGTTTGTCGAAAAGAATAATTTCAGCTTGGAAAAAAATAAATATGTTATCAAATTATCTTACAAGAGCATATATTTTAATTGCGAAACTCGCTGCCAATCTGGGATTATGTGGAATTATTTTCTTCATGAGCGACTATGTCATCTATATTCGATATATTACTAAAATCATAAGCTCTTCCTCCATTTTTAAGTTGATCACTATCCGCTTGCTTAATTTCCATTCTTGTTTGTTGAATGAATGTTCTTGCTTCAGATTCCATATGTGTGTCCTTCAGAGCTTTAATACCTGTTTGTAAAGCAATATTTTCGCGAAAACTGCAATACACTTCATATATTTATACCTGTACTATATATTTATACCAATATTTAAACCTATTTATTATATATTTCACAAACATTTTAAGTTAATTTTATATATATATACATAGTTTGTAAAAATTTTGCATTAATTTCTTATATGGTATTTTAATAAATTAAATGAAAAAGAATTATTCTGAACAATAAAGATCCTCCATGCTCATTTTAACTATCTCACTGTCTTAAGCTATCTGTCTACCAAATTTTAATTTATTTGTAACCGGGAAAGGTGACATTGTTTAATCTTGAGACAATAAAGTATTTTATACAATCACAATACATGAAAATCTATATTACTTAATAAACATATTTATAGACAAAGCTATATTATTAACTGTTAGAATAAAAGGAACTGTTAAAAGTTTAGTTTCTACATGTGCATGTGTGCGTGTGCGTGCGTATTGTATGTGCGTTGGGTAACACGTGTGTATGTCATGCACAGTGGTCTAACTGACTAACAATAAGTTATCAGCATTTTCTCATTTATTGTCATGCATGTATATATATGTGTGTGTGTGTGTGTGTGTGTGTGGGTGGGTGGGTGGGGGTGGGGATGTGTGTGTGTATATATACGCATTCAAAAAATATATATCATATTTAATAATTTGTTATTTACGTTTCCGTTCTAGTATTTTGTTGTCTTTTTTTTCCTCTTTCTTTTCCTTTTCCTCTTCCTCTTCCTCCTCTTCCGCTTCCACTTCTTCCTCCTCCTCTTCCTCTTCCTCTTCCTCTTCCTCTTCTTCTTCCTCTTCATCTTCTTCTTCAGCTTCACTATCCTGTAGAGTGGATAATTTTCCATATTTTGCTTCAAGTTTAGCTATTAATTCTGAATCATCAACATTTTCGATTTCTTCATCTTCTTCCCCTTCTTCTTCTTCTTCTTCTTCTTCTTCTTCTTCTTCATTATCATTATTTTCTTCTATCTGCTCTTCATCGTACTCTTCCATTCCCGAAACATGTTCGCCTTCTGATGTTTCTAATTCATAATCCTCTTCTTCCTCAGATGATATTATTTTAAATTGGCCCCGATTAGTATCGATTTCTATAGCCGAAAAAAATATAAGCAAATCTGTGAGGTACATATACAGTTTATCTCAATACGATACAAGAGAAAAAAATAATAAGACATTCACCACACCTGCTTTAGCTGTATTTTGAGTTGATTTTTTCTTTACTTGTGGTGCTTTATCTTTTGGAATTAAATTATTTTTATCGATTAGAGAAATATTTTCTTCTTGCAGCTTCATATACTTGAATCTCAAGTCTTCATAATTTTTTATTTGTGCTTCTATAGGTGCTTTATCGTCGACATTCTCAGCTGATTTAATTACTTGTTTAATATGAACTGGTGGAACTATTGTATTGCGTCTTGATAAATCAGATATGTCAATTGTATCATGCGGAGAATAGGAAGTATTAACTGAAAAATTGAGTCATTTAATATTCTATGTTGTAGATGCATGCAAGAAGGCTATAAACTATTAATTCTATGAACATATGTATTAAATATATAAAAGAGAGAAGCATCCCAGCGAGAAATGACCCATCAAATCGATGTCTAATTGACGTCGAAATCATCGACATTACATCGTATCGAAATAATGCTCGAAATTTGAGGCTTATTTCGAATTCTGTGTGCTCTATAACATTTTTAAAAGAAAATATTACTTGTGACACGAATTTATCGCCAGATGTTTAAATGTAGCAAATTTATGTATTTTTTTTAGAAACATCGATATTGCATCATTTAGATATCGATATCGATGCTATTTTGATTCATTTTTTTTAAACTATTATAAAATGCAAATATATAAAAAATTATGTTTTATATCACCAGACTTTGATAATGTAAAGATAATTTTATATATAATTTAATAATAATTACGCGTTGCAACATTAACTTTTTAGTCCCTCATTTCGACTAACTCAGAAAAAATTTTATAATAGTAAAATGTCTCTATTCTTAATATTTATCATTTTTTTGAAGAATTATAATTAATAAATGATTATATATATTAACAGATTAAAATAAACAACGAATTAAATATTAATATTAATTAATATTAATATTTATATTTATTAATATAAATAAAGATTTGATTTTAAAAAATAAATATTAAGAATAAAAAGTGAATTTTATGTATGGTCAATTTGTTATTTGTATTATGCGAGTCGTTTTGCCGCGCATGCGCAAACGACCATCATTACGGAGCACTTGGAGCTCGGCGAGCAGGCGTTCGGTTTGCTTGCAGTTTATATACCGGCATCTTATATATCGGCATTGAAGAAGTTTTTATATCAATATATCAGATTAAATTGACGTAGTTGTAGTGAATTGATATTGAGAATTAGTGAATAATATACTATTATGGATGAACCAGCGGTAAGTATATACTTAAGTATATCATACTGCATTTAGGTTAGATTGTTCCTATTTTGTCTTTGAAATTATTATTATTGCTCTTATTTCCTTTTTTTCAATCATCTTATATGAATTTTACAAGATTGAGTAAGAAATTGATTTATTATTTTTTGTAATATTGAATAGTTTATTATTGGCTCATTATTTCAGCCAAATTATTTTATTTTTCTATTGTAACATTTTGTTATATTTATCTATCGCATATGTAGAATATGAATAATATATTAAATTATATATATTAATAGTATTTGTACTCTGCATATGCCAAGGGGTCTACCGCACTGACAATAGGTGTACAAATTTTAAGGAAATAAAAAGGCAATAACGGCAATAACAAGGGCATGAACAAAGAAAAACAACATATATATATAGAAAAAACTACATATAGGAAAAACAATATATATATATATATATATATATATATATATATATATATATATATATATATATATATATATATATATAGGAAATACAACATATCTATATAAGGAATAAATAGGAAATAGGAAATAAAGGTGTACATTTTTTTATGTGCGGTAGACCCCTTGGCATATGCAATAGATAAATATAACAAATTGACAATATTACAATAGAAGAAAAAATAATTTTAATGAAATAAGCCAATAAAATATTATTCAACATTATAGAAAATAATAAATCAATTTCTTACTTTTCAATCTTGTAAATTTATTTATATGTGATTAGAAAAAGGAAATAAGAGCGATAATATAATTTCAAAGATACCTAATAGTTTTAAAAGTATTCTACACCTCGCATTGTATAAAATAGGCAAATTTTGTCAAAAAATAATTATGACAAAAATATATTATTAATTCTACATATTATTCATATTATTAATTTTATATGTTTGTTAACCATTCTTTTCTTTTATATAAATCGATATTTTTCTAACTTTATCAGGGTAGATCTTATAAAAGGAGATTACAGAGAGAGGCATTTAGAATTTCATCAAAAAGAATGAAGGTGGATGATATATTTTACCATATATATCAGCCAAATAATAATGATGAGAATATTCAGCAAAATAATAATAATGAGAATAACAATGATGAATTTATTGATGTAGATGAAAATAATGTGCGCAATGATTTTGAACAAGCTAATTTTATAGAGTTTATAGGTGATAACGAAAATATAGAATTGAATAGTAATAATGAGGAGGGTGATAATGAGAATACAGATATTCAATCTAATATCAGCTTACAAAATGAAAGACAGGATGATAATCCCGATAATAGTGAAGATAATGATGAAAATCATGAAGATAATGATGAAGATAATGATGAAATTCTTAATCTTAATGAGGCTGAGAAAGAACAGTACATCATAGAATTAATTCGAGAATGGGCTTTAGAGGGAGGGCATCTTTCAATGAAAAAATTGAATAGTCTACTTAAAAAATTAAGTACCATTTTTGTGCATATTCCTAAATCGTATAAAACTTTGTTGAGTACTCCAAGAAATTTAGAGATACACATACATGAATTTAATGATGGATCATTGATGTGGTATAAAGGCATCAGAAGAAATTTAGATACTATGCAGTTAGAATCATATTTACATATGTATGATAGAATTCTAATTGATATTAATATAGATGGATTGCCACTGTTTAAATCTTCCAAGATGAAGTTTTGGCCTATTTTAGGCTACCTTACAATGACAAAAAATGCTCCTTTCATTATAGCAATTTATTTTGGAAAGACAGATCCTCAAGATTTAGAAACTTATCTTAGAGAATATGTAAATGAAGTAGAAGATCTGCTTAATAATGGTTATATTTTTAATAATAGAAGATATTCATTTCAAATAAGACATTATATTTGTGATGCACCTGCTCGTTCTTTTGTAAAGTGTTGCATAGGTCACTGCGGCTATGCTTCTTGTGAGAAATGTACTGTTGTAGGCGAATGGATTGAAGATAGAGTAACATATATTAAGCTAGATGAAAATCTAAGAACTGATTATTCATTTTTGCAACAGACTCAACCACAACATCATCAAGATCATTCTATATTGGAAAGAATTAATACTGGAATGGTATCACAATTTCGATTAGATAGTCTTCATCTTGTATATCTAGGTGTCTTTAAAAGGTTGATCACAGCTTGGTGTAGATGGAATGGTTTATGGAAACTTAATAGAATTACTATTGTTGCAATATCACGAGCGCTAGAATTTCTCTCAGATTATTGCCCTCAAGATTTTAACAGGAAGCCACGATCATTAGAAGAATTGAAATTTTTCAAAGGAACAGAATTTCGTAGATTGTGCCTGTATGATGGCATCCTAGTTTTTAGGGACTTTTTGGATGAAAATATTTACAAGCATTTCCTTTTATTACATTCAGCTATATATATATTATCAAATCCTGTTCTGGTTTATTCTATGAATGATCATGCAAATCAATTGTTAAGAACATTTATTACACATGCTGCTACTATATATGGAAATAAATTTGTAGTATATAATGTTCATACACTATGTCATTTGGCAGAAGAATGTGTTTTACATGGCCATTTAGAATGTTTCAGTGCATTTAGATATGAAAATTTTTTGAAATCCATTAAAGATTTACTTCAATCTGGATACAAACCCTTACATCAGGTTGTGAATAGAGATTTGGAGAGAAATATATCTGTACCAGTTATATTAGAAGCTAATGCTCCAAAAATTAAATTATCTAAAAGACACACACCACAAATTGAAGTTGTGCGTGGAATACATTATAAACGTATTTCTATAGATGATGTTATTCTGCAAACTGGGAAAAAAGATTCATGCATTATATCAATTACTGATGAAATAATAATTATTGAAGATATTGTTTCCAGTGAAAATTCTGTATTTTTAGTAGGACAACTATTCCAAAAAATTACGAATTTTTACACATATCCTTTTCCTTCATCTGTTCTTGGAATTGTATCTGTTTCTCAAATAAGTGAAAATGTGAAAATTTTGCCAACATCTGAAATAAAAGCTAAATGTTGGCTTATGCCAGATCATCATAACTCTTTTTTATGTGTGCCATTATTGCATACATTTTCAGTTTTTCAAGCACTGCGATAAATCTTAAACTGGACCTTTCACAATCCAACATTTTCTTATATAAAGATATGCATGTATATAATTTTATAATTTTAATATCTGTATCATATCATTTGGAACTAGTTATTAGAACCACTAAAGTTTATAATATTCATCTTGTAATTTAGTTTGTAGTATTGAAGTTTGCCTGCGAAGATGATAAAAGTGATGAGGAAGAAATTAATTATGAAATTGGCCTTTCAAAATGGTTAACTGATATTAATGAGCAAATGAAAGGTTTTACCTATTGGCCTCCATCTGATCAAGATGCTGGTAATTTTGTTAGGAAAGAAAAACCAGTAGACCGATCTTGGCCAAAGTATTCAGTTGAAGTCCTAAGGTATTACGGTAAGTTTTTGAACTTAAATTATTATATAAATATTTATTAATTATTCTATTTTTTAAATATTCTAATGTTTTTTACTCTATTTTATTGCAGATCTTTATATAAAAGCAAGAGCTGCTATTAGAGGTTTTGTGGCAGAAGGTTCAGCCTATGAGACTGAAAAAGAAACTGGAAGAGGCAAACGAAAAAGAGTGCGAAATAAACTTTTTGATGATACTGATTCTGATGAAGATATAATTACAAAGCGCAATAAGAAATCAATTCCGGCACCGCCAAGCGTTCCTTTGAAACATATACCAGTCAGGAAGGATATAATACAAAATAAAGAAAATAACGAGCTTACTAATTCTCATTCAACGACTTCCTTTTCTCCTTCAAAAGTGAGTTATATATTTGTAATAAATATTAAACTTAATATTAATTTTAAGAAATTATCAAAAATTTTAATCTTGAAAATATCATCTGTTCAGGTATGCTCAAAAAGCAATATTTTTGAGAAACTGGAGAAGAGAACACGGGAAATAAATAACAATGCTTCTGTTAATCATACTATAACTGCACATGAATCCAAACATAGCAATAACAGAAAATCCTCTTGTAAGAATAAATCACCTATTAAGGAGACATCTCCAATAACTATAGAAAGTACTTTCCCACAAAGCTGTGTTTTCTCTTTAGATGTAGATGAAGAGAACTTAACATATGTCGAACAGACTGACATATCAATAAATAAGAAACGTCAGATTAACAATAAGTGTACAGATAGTATACAGAATGTTCCAAGTTGTTCTTTTTATAACTCTCCTAAGGGGACTACGCAAACGAGACGCTTATTCAGTCCCCTTAAATCAGGATTTCATCAACGCATTCTTTCTACTTCCCCAGTCAAAAATTCTTCTGAAAATCCTGAAGTTGGTAAGTCTTATAAAATTTAACAGTATAATATAATTTTTTTTAAATGTATATTTTTTTTAAATATTGCTAAAAAAAGATAAGATATCAAGAGATAAAATATCAAAAGTGGAAAAGCTATTTGAAAGAATATACGTTCGATTAGAAGAAATTAATAATAAGACAGATACAATAATTATGAATCAAGGAAGGCTCAATAGGTCTCTTCTTCCGAATGAAAAGAGACTTCAAAAACCTGTAAATCTTCCAGCTTTACCTGTTAAAACAGAAGATGAATTGAATGCATTGGAAATATTTTTAGAAGATGAAAATAATCTTGCAGCTGTGGTTAGTAAATATCTATTTTTATATGTTAATATATATAATCATTAATTTATTTAATAGAGAAGTTGAGAGATGAAAGGTTTATGGTCAATTGATGATATAAGATATTTTCTATTACATATTTCTTATCGTGTATCTCTTTCTCTTCTTTTCTTAGTGTGATTATTTTAGTTCTTTTATCACATCGAAGGATGTAGCCAAATCTACAGTTAAAATTGCTGTAAAAATTCTTACAAACTCGATAGCATCCACAATGAGTTTTAAAGGACAGAACAAAAAAAAATCCTTTTATAAATTGAAAATATGGGAGGCCATACAAGGTGAGAGTTACTCATTAATTATTTTTTATACAATTTTAAAGTTATATGTATTACGCAATTATATGATTATTTAATTTCCTGAGATAAAATTAATCGACATTAATGTGATCATATCAAAACAGATTTTTTTAAATGATATTTTATGTTTTATTTGAGAGTATGATTCCATGTATCTGTTTTAGGTTCCTTATTGATTAAATTTGATGATACAGCCCTTTTTGAAGCAGAGGAAACCATGAAAACTTGGTTAGCCAATGCCCCGTGGCGTAAACAAGATAATGAAACTAATGGGAAAAGATGCATAAAAAAAAATGGGACGAACACTGCAAAGTAGTAGTTGGACAAAATGTTTATGTTTTATAACTATATTTTATTCCTAATATTTTTTTTTAAATAGTTATTTCTAATATTTTTTTATTTCTAATATTTTTGATTAAAATAAAAGAGAAGTTGTAATACAATTTCATATCATTGTAACAACAATTCAAAAACAATATTATAACAACAAAGTTATGCAATTTTGTTTTTAGTTTCAAAAAATAATAATTTAATATTTGATGTAATTAAACAAAGTTAGACACATTATAAATTACTTATAATCACAGTGCATTACTAAGTTTATAAAGTTTGAATAGTTTGAATCATAAACATATAGTAAAATGTTATTTTTTGGTCAATCTCAGTATTAAGTTGCCAAGTTACTATAAGCAAACACTTTAAATTAAATATAATTCTCTAATCTTTTATTTTTTTATTGTTTATTTTTGTTTATATATATATATATATATAAAATTATATATATATATATATGTATATATAATTTATATATATGATTAATATTTTAAACATACACTATTCTTTGTAAACTGTAGTACATGCTGTAATACATGTTTAACATGTTTCTTTGTATTCTAATTTAAAATAATTTTTTATTTTATATATGTGCTAATTTCATTTTTTGTTATTGAATACGAAAAAGACAGTTTTTAACTGACTGTGATTTTTATATAAAAATTGTATCTGAGACGTATCTAGTCTGAAAGTTAATTAAAATAATTAAAAACTGTTTAATGTTCATGTTACAGAGAAATAAAAATAGTTATTTATTTCAACTTTTAATTGAATTTTTACTTGTATTATTATAAAAAAATTAAAATACAAATCTTTTTCCTGCATTATATGTCGAAATAAATTAATATTATTTAAATTAATAAATATCACTATTATGTTCAATATATTTAGTAAGGCTAGATTTGTAATTTAACAGTTATAATTTAATGTTTGCAATTTAATAGTTTAATTTTAATTAATGTAATGTAAGTTAATTTTAATTATATCTGTTCTAAATTAATATATACAAATGTTGGTTGAATTGCATTTATCTAACCAAACGATAATTTTTAATGTATTTTACGAATAGTATTGAACACGTATAGTGAAATGTGAATAAATTAATTTATCTTAATGTATATAATACAAGAAAAAGATTTATATTTTCTTACTCCTTAATTAAATAAATAATTATTATTATAGTAAGGAAAAACTAATCAATATTGAGTCGAAATCGATTTATTCTGAGTCGATAACTCATCGAAAGTTGTGACATAAATCAATCGAAATCGATGATATATCATTTAGTTTTCGATATGTGTTTTCGACATTGATTCGACATCAATTTGATGAGTCATTTCTCGCTGGG
>CAXASD010000151.1:0-44894 GCA_963971435.1 Lasius platythorax | reverse complement strand
AAACCGCCCGCACCTGCCCCAGCCGTCGGCGAAATCGCCCGCGCCTGCCCAGCCGCTGGCTATACCGCTCGCGCCTGCCCAGTTGCCGGCGAAATCGCTTGCGCCTGCCCAGCCGCCGGCGAAACCGCCCGCGCCTGCCCAGCCACCGGCGAAACCGTTCGCGCCCGCCATTTCAACATCGGCGAAACCGGCCCTCTCTGATAAATTATAGGCAAAAACACTCGCGACGGTTCCGTATCAAACGAAAACACCTGCGACGGCCCCGCCTCAGGCGGAAACACCCGCGACGGCCCCACCTCAGGCGGAAACACCCGCGACGGCCCCGCTTCAGGCGGAAACACCCGCGACGGCCCCGCTTCAGGCGAAAACACCCGCGACTGCCCCGCCTCAGGCGAAATCGAAACGTGCCGGCCCCGCTGCAGGCGAAACCGATCGTGCCCGCCGCGCCATCGGCGCCTCCATCCGCGCCGGCGCCTCCATCCGCGCCGGCGCCTCCATCCGCGCCGGCGCCTCCATCCGCGCCGGCGCCATCGCCCGCGCCGCAGCTCCCGTCACCGGGTCCTCAGCCCGCGCCACCTTCGCCCCCTTTTTTTTTACGAGGGTAGGAGGAAATGCCTTATGCAGACCCTGACCACCCGTATGGCCAGGTACTGTGGGACTCACCTCACTAAAACCTCCTCCCTGTCTCCCATCCTGACCTTTAGCGATGTTCTGTGTGACGTCCCGCCATTTTTCAAAACCTTATTTAGCAAATAATTTTTACTCCGCTTTTATTTTTCACATTATACCAATGGAATAAAGAACGATTATTTAGCCGCTTGCTTTTATTCTTATAATTATTTAATTTCATAACAAAATAATCTCTAGTGCATTTTATTGCTTATCGTTCTTGTTCCATATAATTATTCAGCTTAGTAATTTAAGATATAGCGCTCAGTTGCACAAAGAACTAAATGTACCTAGAGTAACTAACGACCAACCAATCAGGCGTCTTCCGATACACTAGGACATGCGCGCGCAACACTCTAGAACTAACTTGCGACTACTTACAAGGACGAACTCGCGAGCGAATCTTGACTACTAATAATTACGCTAATGATATTATTTAATTGAAATACTCAATATATGTTCTATCCGAAGAATATATGCGTTATGATTTACGGAAACATAAATTATATATAATAATTTGTCTTAAACTTTATTCTTGAATTGAACTATCAAAGTATACTCACAAACGTTAATATTATTTTCTCGGATCATAGACAGATTATTATAAGAATGATTCCGTAAGTAAGGAATTACAAAATAGTTTAACATTTTATTAAATACAAATATTTATTTAAACTTAAGAACTATATGCGCTTTAACTTATAGAATCACAAGCATAACTTGCTCTAAATATCTTTCCTTATCACAAATTCTAGAACAAATGTTTAGAATAGTTAAATCATTCTAATTATTAAATATCCGAATTTAACAATCTAATCTCTTGAAACAATGCAAAGTAAATTATGCAAAGGGTGATTCTATGAATTAACAAATTTATGGCAATATGCCTTACGCCTATATTAATTTTATTAAAATAGTATTAGAAATTCAAGCGACTGAAATCATTCTTGAAACGTGGCAATAATGCTATGAGAAATATTAAAATATCAGATGCCACATCTTTCGATTGCATGCACCGATCGATAATTCTCCATCGCCGCATTCTCAGAATAAACGATGCAACGTCGTGAACTACTGAGCGGCGATCTCTACACATGATGACAGCGTTTTTCTTGGAATCGAAGACACCTAGAGGGAATAGCTGTACGCGACTCCGGAACCCTTTGTGTCTCGCGGGTATATAAACCACTGATCCAGAGGCGAGACATTCATTATCTCATTATTAATTCGGTCACTAATCAGTCACTATTTCTCTCGCCATTTCACTCAATCATAAGCTCTACAGTTCTAAATTATCTCTCGAACACATCTCGTCAATTTATCTGCGAAATATAATTGTCGGTCTTAGATTCGTTAAACCAAGATCAGTGTAAAAGAAAATTCAAATAAAAAACTTTATACACATATCCGCGTACATCAATTCAGCCTTCATATCCTGAGACCGAGGTACATGAAAGGAAGCAAGGGCTCGATGCACGCAACGATCTTGAACAGCTAAGGTTTGCGGACGTTATATGGTAAGTAATTAAACTTTTTCTAACTCAAGATACCCATACTCTGCAATCTATATTCGACTGACAATCACTTACCATTCCATTTCATTACCTTTCCATCATTGCTCAGCATCCTGAATGCTCTTAGCAATAATCTTACTCCTTATATAATAAAAAGAAACACCCCTGTCAAGCACAAGCACGTAGCTGACAGTTTCTTCCGTCAGTCTTTATTAAGTTACATATCCTCACAATTACCCTAATCCATACTACAGTATACTAAATAATACTTGAGTCTTTATATTGAAACAATATTGCTGTTGTCACTCCGACATTGTCCATTCCTCGTTTCCATTCGTAACAAATCCCGGCATTCGCTGCCAGGATTCACAAAATATATCTGGGCATTTATTGCCAAGATTCATAAGACATCCCGGCATTCGTTGCCAGGATTCACAAAATATATCTGGGCATTTATTGCCAAGATTCATAAGACATCCCGGCATTCGTTGCCAGGATTCACAAAATATATCTGGGCATTTATTGCCAAGATTCATAAGACATCCAGGCATTCGCTGCCAGGATCCGCTAAGTAATCTAGGCATTCGCTGCCAGGATTTACTAATAATCTAGGCATTCGCTGCCAGGATTCGCTAAGTAATCTAGGCATTCGCTGCCAGGATTTACTAATAATCTAGGCATTCGCTGCCAGGATTTACTAATAATCTAGGCATTCGCTGCCAGGATTCGCTAAGTAATCTAGGCATTCGCTGCCAGGATTTACTAATAATCTAGGCATTCGCTGCCAGGATTCGCTAAATAATCTAGGCATTCGCTGCCAGGATTTACTAATAATCTAGGCATTCGCTGCCAGGATTTACTAATAATCTAGGCATTCGCTGCCAGGATTCGCTAAATCTAGGCATTCGCTGCCAGGATTTACAAATAATCTAGGCATTCGCTGCCAGGATTCGCTAAGTAATCTAGGCATTCGCTGCCAGGATTTACTAATAATCTAGGCATTCGCTGCCAGGATTTACTAATAATCTAGGCATTCGCTGCCAGGATTTACTAATAATCTAGGCATTCGCTGCCAGGATTCGTTAAATAATCTAGGCATTCGCTGCCAGGATTTACAAATAATCTAGGCATTCGCTGCCAGGATTCGCTAAGTAATCTAGGCATTCGCTGCCAGGATTTACTAATAATCTAGGCATTCGCTGCCAGGATTTACTAATAATCTAGGCATTCGCTGCCAGGATTTATAATAATCTAGGCATTCGCTGCCAGGATTCGCTAAGTAATCTAAGCATTCGTTGTTAAGATTCATACCTAACCATCCTTGTATCAGGATTGATAATCTTCCCCATACCTTGATCCCTCCACGTAGGGATTGACAACAGAAATTTTAATACATAAAATATTTTTGCAATATTAAATCAGAACCTATACCCATACGCTCAATCACATTTATCTAATCTTTCGTCATCCTACTACATACTCCCCTGTAGATGGTTAACCCGGCATACAATCAACCTATCCAAAAGAAGCAAAAACATAGAGCCGGTAAAAAGACACGAGCTAATCGGCTCGCTTTGCATTTACGTTGGCTCAAGCAACAAGAACACGAAGCCAAGTTTTATGCCGAGTCTAGTGGAAACTCCTCTTTGACTCCGGGCACTTCTACCTCCATTATCTCTGAATCTGAGATATCTAGTGGTTCTCATCAAAAAATATTAAATTCAGGAACTGAAATTATTGATGATTCTAAAGTTGAGTTATCAACATTAGATGAGCTTAACAGTCTAAATTCATATCCATCAGAATTGACAGCATTTGAGGAATTACAACAAAATATAACTTATCAAAGGAAAACTTTAAGTGAACAGAATCAAATAAAACCCTTGCAAGAAGATTTAATATCTCAATTAATAACGCAAGTATCTGATGAAGAGCATATTCACATAAACGAATATGCTCAATATTTGGATTCATAATTGATCAATTACACATTTTATGGTATATATAAAATTTTGATAAATCTAATTCAAAATACTCAAAGATAAATTATAAATACTCCGTAACTTACAGATGAAACCTTTATATTCTGACAAAGAAATTAATATTATAATAACTGACGAACCGGATATAATTGTTACAATAATTCTTGGATTGATCGATGACTATTTCATCGGATTGTTGGATATAGATCAACTAATTACTTTATTAGAGAACCTCTAAACCTCTGAACCGCATATAAACATTTACATGCACACAATTACAGGTATGTATAATTCTAGTGAAAACTCTAGTAAATACTAAAAGCCCAGCCTCACTTCACTTCCCTAGATCACCTCAGTCCTTGCTCTCGGCGTCCCTGGGGTATAATCGGTGTAAGCAGATTGCCCTTCAAAAAATAGAGAGCATTCCTTTTCTAATCACTAAAATCTAGTGAGAAAAGGGTCACTCGGACGTGACATCTGCATACCGGGGTCCAGGGACCCGCTTCCGCATGACTTCCCGGAGCCCGGTAGATCATTTTATCCCATCCACGTAATCCTAACCTCCCTCTCGTCAATCTCGTCACCCTGAACCCCTCCCCCTAAAACTATCCCCCTTCCCCTCGCGGTTTAGCCCTACCCATAACCCTTAAGAAGAGATAACTTTTATGTGTGTGTGCGTGATGAGTGTAAATGTGCAGAGTGAAGTGTGCGTGTGCGTGTAGTCCTCCCTGTAAGTGTAAGAGTGCCCGCTTTGGCGCAAGGATGAGGGTACGGAGACCGTACTTCCAGCCTGCAAGCAATTAGAATAACGAAAATAACGCATTACAGCATGTGTTTAAATGAACCAAACAATGCAGAATGCATAGAAAATATATATAACATACCCAGAAACGTCCCCCCCACCCAAGCCCCCTTATATAATTTAATCCGAGTTCCGAGACCAAGGAGAGTGTAACCCCGACCTGTAACGTAAAAACAAAGAATTACAAGTTAGAGCCGAGTGTGATCGCCTGCCGAGCCATTGATCAGCATTAATCTGACCCTTACCTGTCGTCCGCCGCGAAGGAGGAGGGTGACGACGAGGAGGAGGGTGACGACGAGGAGGAGGGTGACGACGAGGAGGAAGAGTGCTCCAGTGCCCTCTCCAAACGCCTCTTCTTGTCCTCCTTCTCACGCATGATTATTTCCTCCACGAAGGAGGAGAAGGCGACCCATGATTCCCTAGATGCCAGTATGCTATCCGCGACATCGCCGAGAGTGAAGTCTCTTGGTAGTCCTACTTTCTCCCTCATATCGAGTCGTCGCGTGTCCCACGTTGGACAGTCTCGCAGCGTGTGGTACGCGTCGTCCTCATTGTCCATGCCGCACTTAAAGCACGACGTGTTCGCCCTCTTCTCGATACGGTGCAGGTACTTCGAGAAGCACCCGTGATCAGTCAACACCTAAGTGAGGTGAAATGAGAAGCTGTTGACCGTATCTCGTGTCAACCAGGCCTCCAGTCTTGGTACAATAAACAATTTGGTGAATTCACCTGGTGTATTAGGTTTCTCCAATATGGTTCTCCAAGAGTTGCACATATTAGTGAATTCCGAATCTCTGATTTCCTTCTTGTTAATTGCCATGATGTTGCCAATATTCCTTAGTTCCTTTATTCTTTCGTATGTGCGCTTCCTCGATGTTGCCAGAAGTTTGATGGGTGGTAATCTGGCCAGCAACAGTGCCGCGTTATTAGATACCGTGCGGTACGCAGAGATAACCCTTTGTGCGATGGTTCTCTGAAGTCTGTACAGCGCAGGTTGAGCACAGCTCTTCTTAACAATGACGTCTCCCCACACTGGAGCCCCGTACAGGATGACTGACAGAACACATTTGCAAAGAGCCGACGTCGTCTCTCGTCAGGTCCCCTCAAGTTTGGCATTAGCCTATTTAATGCCCGAACTACCTTATTGGCTTTCTCCTCGGTATATCGGAAGTGGTCGAAGAATGACCAATTTACGTCAATAATAACGCCCAAGTATTTGATGCTGCTGCGAAACTTAATGGAGGTGTCCTCCACCATGATCGAGGCAGGCAAACGAACCGTGCCTTTCCCATGGAAAAGGATGGCCTCCGTCTTCTCCTTGGCCACGCTTAAACCAAGTCTCTTGATTAAAATGATCGTCCTGGCGACCAGAAGACTAGCCCTTAACTGTGTCAACCTGAGATCCCTGCCGGTGACGATAATTAGGATATTGTCCGCGTAGCAGATAATGTTGCTTCTTTCGTCTTTCTCGGCGAGACTTAAAACTTCATCGAACGCCACGTTCCACAAAACGGGACCGAGTACGGAGCCTTGCGGAACCCCAGCTTCCATGTTCCTGGTACCCCAGCGTCCATGTTCCTGGTACCCCAGCGTCCATGTTCCTGGTACCCCAGCGTCCATGTTCCTGGTACCCCAGCGTCCATGTTCCTGGTACCCCAGCGTCCATGTTCCTGGTACCCCAGCGGCCATCTTTGTCCAGGAATCGAATAACCCTGTTCGAGAAGTATGAATCTAATATTCTGCGAATATGATGGATACTCTTTCTGTCTGAGGGCCCGTCTAATCTTTCTCCACGGTATGCTATTGAATGCGTTCGAGATATCAATAGATACCGCGAACGCGAAACCTCCATTCTTCACCGCTGTTGAGGTGATCTTCCTCACGAGCAACAGAGCATCACAGGTAGATTTATTCTTACGAAACCCAAACTGGAACCTTGAGACGTGTGATTCCGGATTTGTCGTCTGCCACTGGTGAATCCTCTCGGCTAGGACCCGCTCGAACGTCTTCTTCAGTTCATCCAGCAAACAAATCGGCCTTGCTTTGGGGATGTCCGATATGGGCTGATCTGCGTTTGTATTGTTCGCCTTTGGAATTAGTACTAAGTTTGCTCGTTTCCAGGTAGATGAAAATTCTCCAGTCTTTAGGCAGGTGTTGAATATGCACATTATCCATCGTAAAGTTTTTTCGGGCGCTCGTTTCCATAGGACTAGGCGAAAACCGTCTGGCCCCGGGGCCTTTGACAAAGACGAAGATTCCTTTTTGAGCGCATTGCATACTTCCTCCAAGGAAATCGACCAGTCGTTCGACCAAACAAAGTTCGACCAGTCCCCCACAGGATTCGGAAGGTTGTTTCTGGGAAATAACGAATCTAATAAGTTGGATGAAGCGTCGTGCTCCAGAAGCTCGGATAAACCAGGCGCCGCAGGTCTGAGTTTGCCTAGCACCAGCTTATAAGATAAGCCCCATGGATCTTTATCAATCGACTCGATCAATTCCTGCCAGGCCTTAGCCTTGAGTCGATTAATCTCGAGTCGCAAGTTCTTCCTCTCGACTTTGTATTTCTCGCCCAGTTTACTTATCAATGCTGGAGAACGCAACCTCCTCTTCGCTCGTTGCCACGATCGCCTGGCGCGTATACATGTAGTACGCAAAATCGCAACAGATTCATTCCACCAGTAAGCTTTCCTGCGAGGTCCGATTCTTGGGGCCGATGCGTCGCAAGCTTCTTCCATAAGTTTGTCGAGATCTCTAATCAACTGACTCAAATTATGTACATCCTCCAATTCTGGGTTCCGACTTCCCCAGATGAGCGCTGCCCTGAAAAAATCCCGGTCAAATTTTCGAAGGTTCCATCTTCTGTTTGACCCTCTAGCTGGAGGTAGACTGGGTCGGCCCATGCAGACGTCGAAACAAATACATACGTGATCCGAGAGCCATTCCATTTCTTCCTTTACATGCCAATTATAAATGAATGGGAATAAGTCGGAAGATGACCATATAAGATCTATAATGGAAGACCCTTGATGTCTGACACAAGTAGGGGTATCTCCCACGTTGACGATGCGTAGGTCACGTTCAGCCGCCAATCTAATGACCTGAAGGTCCCTTTGGTTCGTTACGTTGGAGCCCCATATGTTGGCTTTGGCATTAAAGTCTCCCGCAACGACTACCTTGTCGGCGTGGGATGACAGTATCGCCGATAACTCATTTAAGAAGGTGTCGTATTCGCGAAGGCTCAGATTTGGTGAGATGTACGTAGATATAAATAAGTATGGACCACAGTAAGCTGCTACAAATCTATCGCCACGTTTGGCGAGTCTGAATCTTAAATTGATGAAATTTGGATCAAAGTAAATAGCCGAACTACCGTCCAGACTGACCAGCCACTTATCCGAGGGCACTATGTCGCAAGGCTCCGAGACCAGAAGCAGACCAGCACCCAACTCCCTCGCCTGGTGCATCAACAGGTCCAGAGCGCGTCTACTCCTGTTGATGTTTACCTGAAGAACTTTAATTCTCATTGATAGTCATGCCTCCGCCCTCCTTTGAGGGTCCTGGAACATCGTTTGAAACACTCGATGTTGGAACGAGCGTCGTTGGATTCGGCCTGATCCTGGCAGAGACCGTGGCCGCCGAGCACAGGTTTGACCCCAACCTGTGATTAAAGGCCCTGCCGTCTAATTTGCAGACCTTGCACGCCGGTGGGGCACCACAATTCCTGGCAATATGTCCCTCACCGCCACATCTGAAGCATGAACCGCCGAAGTCTTCCTTGGATGGACAAGCGTGCTTAAGATGCCCAAATTTCCAGCACTTGAAGCACTGGGACGGTCTGTTGTTCAGCAAGTCTACGCGGACTTGAGTCCATCCCACGCTAATCTTTCCGAAGTTCGCTATTTTGATCGCCGCGCCTAGCGGACATTGTATCCAAACAGTAAAGAGGCCGTTCCTCATCGGATGAATCGGACCAACTTTGACATCCTTATTTAGGCATTTACCGTAACCGGAGAAAGCACTGATTACTTCGTCAGGGGAAGTCGCATCATGAAGGCCGATCAGCCTGATCTCCCCCTTTGTGACTGGCCTGGTCACCCTGGCTTCGTCCTTGAGGACCTCTTGAAGTTGGTCCCTAAGTCTCAAGGCCTTTTCAGCGCCTCCGGGGCCCATAACCTCAATCAAGAGACTTCCATTGGCGGCCTTCCTGATCTTAGTCTTTGTGATGTTAAGGCTATCCAACGAGATCGAACTACGGGCTTTTTTCAGGGCATCGGCATAGGAAAAGTTTTCCTTATTCCCTGAAATCATTACAGCCGCAGACTTAGGGGGCCTACGAATGACTACCTTGGACCTGTTCCGAGGTGGCATCTGCAAAAGTTTTGGGTATTGTGTCCATTTGGTCCCTATTTTGTGAAGAAGGAGTAATATTCTTCTTATTCAGCCTTTCTTTATTTTTGCCTTTTTTACTAGCAACTTCCGTCCAATCTTGACGGGAGGAGTCTGTTTTATTTCCATCGGAAATATATTTAGGAAAACCTACTTTTTTTTTCAACCGACTTTGGTGGAACCGTTTGGATGTTTGAGATAATCCTCGGTTTGGCTTTGGGGACACGTTGAGGTAGGGGCTTCTCCAAGCTTCGCGAGGGGCCTTCGGATCCCGCATCACTTCTCTCCATATCGGCCTCTCTCTTCAATTCCCTTTTTCTTCTCACCAAATCTTTGATTTTAAGATTAATATCTTCGATTTGTTCGATTTGCTCGAGTTGCTTATCATTACGTTTCCCTTTTCCAGGTTTCGTTGCCGAAATTGATGATGTTGTTGTTGCAGTTACAGGCTTTACGATTTCAATGTCCATCCGTTCTTCCGTAGGTTTTCCAGCAGTTTCTCGTCGTGACCCACTGATGGGATCCTCAAACAGATCCCAATCTACAGGTATATTTGCTTTGGTGACTTTTATTGAAGGAGTAGTAACACCAGCAGGAGGGAGGGAAGGGGCACCAGTTCCGGCTTCCGCACCGCTCTCATCCCCCCTCTTCATAATCCTCGTAATGCGACGTATAACTCTCCCTCGCTTTTCTCGCATCCTCCTCAGCGTCGTCGAGTCTACCTTTTAGCTCATATACCTCCCTCGTCAGGTCGGCCACTATCGCCCTCATGTCCTCCATTTCTTTATTTCTGAGGACCTCTTCTAACTTCAGTTTTTCAACTTGGGCTTCTAATTCCCTATTCCTTACCCTAAGATAAGTAGGGTCACCCTTCGACTCAGCCTTGTACACAAGAGTGTTGATCACGTTTGCTGCTCTTCTGATCTTTCTTTTCATGATGCCGTTAATAGCTCCGTTTATGTTAGGGCTATTTTTCGTTCGGTTTCAGTGGTCTTCAGGCAGTCAATGCCTATAGCCCCGATGGCGGTAGCTCCCATGATTTTTAGGTCTTCAGGGCAGAAGTCCATATCATCATCCTCGCCGTCCTCGGCTGAAGACCAGACTCTTAAAGAGTCTTTCTTCTTTCTCCTGTTTGTCTTTTTTCTAATTGGTTCTTCTACAGAAGATCCGGTAGACTTATCAGCCGGAACTTGCTCTATAATTTTTCCACTCGATCTTAGTTTCTTTGTGTACTCCGGGTCCAGATACTCGGTACCCGTGTACTCGACCTCGGAATCTTTACCGCTAGCGGAGATATCAATATTTTTGGTGATTCGTTTCTTGTTCTCTCCTTCCAGCTCTGAGATGTCAGACTCCGTCGACATCTTGGTCGAGGAGGTTTCTCCAAGTGCCGCGTCGAGATCTTCTTCGACGATTCTAGGCTTTCTTTTCCTAGATCTTTCTTTAACCTTCCTTAAGATGACCCTGGGGACTTTGCCAGTGACTGTCGTAGTTTCCTCGGAGCTAGGAGTAATGGCATCCGGAGACGTTTTCTTTACCTTTCTCTTACTAGACCTCGTGTTCCCAGAATGTGTTGAGGTTACAGCGAGGTTATCTTGTGTCCTTGACGGTAGTGGAACCTGCGAAGGAGCCTGTGGTTCATCTTCCATCATGGAGGCACAATCCACAAAAGTCAGATCCAAGGGATCTTTAGGATCCAACTCTTCGACGGTCGCCAATTCACGCCCTTCGCCCGTCGGAGACGAAAGGGCAGGCCCTACGCTGGATAGAGACGGGAGAGCCCCAGGGACCGTAGGACTCTCTCGCCTGCCACTGGGGGTCCGAATCCCCTGTGGCGGTACCGTTTCATCTTTTTCCTTTTCCATAGCCATGTTTTCATAGATTTTTGGGCTTCTTGTTCGGGGTGACCCACCCCTAGGACGGCTGGCTTTACCACGTCTTCGAGCCCGTTCTACCCGTTGGTCGGTCTCTAAGCTAGCTTCAGAGACCAGCTTTCCAGCTTTCCAGCGTACCAGCTGTACCAGCGGCTGCATCCAAAATTTGAAGCGACGCGTTCTTCGTCGCAATTTCGTGATTAATGGAATCAATCCTTTCCTGCACTCTTTCAATTTTGGCGATTAAATCCTGATTCGCAGCGGCTCTTGTTCCTCTCTCAGATAGCGGGCCCAAAGTAGTGCCGAGTCTACTTAAATTGATTCTTGTTTGCTCCAAATCATCACCGCGTAAAACGCTAGGTGAGTTGAAAAAGTGATCAAAAGGAGGTGATCGAGACGAAGTGTTTAGCGTCATAAGTTCGCCACCATGAGTCATCTCGATTGGCGAGCTAAACAATCTTCCGTTAAGGGAACCATGATTTAAAACAAAACCAGGAGAGTTTAGACCGTATGCGTGAATAATAGTGTGTCTTTCCCGGTCTCTAAGTTTAGATAGAAGATAATTTCTTCCGTGTTTCAATTTGTCCGCAATCGAGAACAGGCTGTCTACGTGGTCCATGACCTTGAGAATTGCAGAATACACATCCTTATTGTACACTATTCTCCTGTCGCTCCCAAGAGACGCCAATATGTCTAGAGCATTTTCCCGAATCACTGATGGAGAGATTTCTCGTAACTCCTGTTGAAAGTTATCCCTCGTTGCAGTAAGTCCTGAAGAAACCGGCGACCACAGCGCAACATCGCAACCTGGTTCCACATTACTCAGATCCGATGGAAGTTCGTTCGCAATTTCATTATAAAGCCCTACGCTCGATGACGACGCCAGGGGGTCAGGGACCATAACCCCTCCGGCGCCGAACCCTGGGACCTCCGAGTTCCCCTGGGTTAGTAAGTTGTTGAATTCCATATAACTATTCATAAGTTGCTACCAATATTTGGTCGGTTGTGCAAGCACTAACGAGTCCGACCGTACCGGGGGGGGCTTGCGCCAGAGACCACGCGCGCAAATGAGCAAAACAAAACAGAACCACGGCTAATTGCAATAAAATAAAATAAAGTAACACATTTCGGCATAAAAAGTATATGAGCGTATGCACAATTTACGCACAGTATAACGCAGCGCAGAACAAAATAGCATTATACAATTTGCATAATAATATTATATACAAATTAATCAAATAGATTTAATTGACTAGATTCAGTTTAGTAAAGGTGCTTACGAGGCACACAAAACTCTAGTCACAATAAAAATAAAGTGTACAGGCGTATAAGGCGCACAAAAACTCTAATCGTCATTGCTGAGATCGTAAGACAATCAGAGTGACAAATAAAGTAAACTCCAACAATTCCTAATTCAAAGGAACAATTTGGGTTCCAAATACATTGTTTAAGTTAATTAGATTTAATTCAGAATAAAATAAGGTATACAGGCGCGCAAGGCGCAACAAAACTCTAATTATCAGAACTAAACACATAAAAGTAAAAGTAAAGTAAATTGCTCAATTCTAATCCAAAAAGTAGATTAGATTTTAAATACAGTTCAATACTGTTATCTGCATTAAATAAACCCACTTATTTAGATTAAATTTAAAGTAAAAACAAAAACAAAGAGTATAGACACACAAGGTGTACAAACCTCTAATTATACTACCAAAATTAAAAAGCAATCAAAAATAATATAAGTTTGATCGATTCCAATTCTAGAAATAGCTTAAATTTTAAATAAATTGATTAACATTAAATAAACTTACTTATCCAGATCTAATTCAGAATAACATAAAACATACAGGCGTACGAGGTGTACGAAAAACTCTAATTATCAATATTGCACTAATAAATCTAACAAAAGCAAAATGAATTTAATCAATTCCACTCCAAAAAATAGTTAAGATTTTACATCCAGCTATTTGGATTGATAAATATTCCTAACCTCAAAAACTTAGAGTATAAAATCATAATCCGCCAATAGAGCTCGAAATTCAGAACACCTCTAATCATATAGAGGTGTCAGTCTTACTCCAAACTAAAAAAAAAAACAATGAAGTTTAAATATCTAAAAAGAAATCTAAAAAATTAAACAAAAATTTAAAATTCTAAAATTCCAAAATTTTATCCTATGGCCATGTTCGGCTAATTCTTCTGAACAAGAATATGAAAACAGAACATCGAAAAACCTCATACTTTTAGAGATATAAGGGTTTAAAGTTAAACCGGAAGTATGAGTATGTAACTCAGGGAGAATGCCCGAGTCATGTGTGACGGTTCCGGGCACTCTACGAACAGTACTCAACGAGATATCCGTGTTAGAAAGTTAATCCATTTCGTATGATCGAGTTTGCCGATCTATATATCTACATGCTCTATGGACAAACCAGCAGACGACACGCCACACACGCGCGAACCCGCCTTTAGGTCGGTAACCCAGGAGGTGGCGCCCTCTGCGGGACCAAAGTCAACTACACCTCTACATGTCAAGATGCAAGATTACATGTTAGGTTGTGACCGGACATTCGGCCCTATAAGCCTAAGCCTATCCCTAGGACTCACCGTTTCCGTCATCCGTGCACGCGTACGCACCTCTCTCGGTCGCCAGCACTTTGACTTGTTAAGTGCCAAGGATTCTCGTGTCGCCCGTCTCGTCCTCTCTCTATCGCTAGGTCCCCGGAACGTTCCTGGATCGCCGTCACCGCCGCCACCGCTGAGTATATCCAACACGGTCGTCTGGAAGGGCTCACAGTCTCGCAGGGATGCGCATTTGGGAATCGGACACAGGTGAGTAAACGACACTGTTATTTTGCTTAGCAAAAATATATATATAATATATATATATATATATATATATATATATATATATATATATATATTGCACGAATCTTGTATATCCCCAAGAACAATTCCACTATTCTCCATATGCTCAAGAGCAATAACTAACTAATAGCAATATATAATGTTTAAGATTAACAAATGCGAGAACACTGCTTATTGAATATCACGAGAAATCAAATCTAAAAGTGGTTCTATATTTAGATCAAATAATGTGTATACATCTCATGGAAATATATGAATAATTTAATGATGATATTTATTTCAATCATACACTGTCACTTTAATCCATACATATACAGAAATGAATCCAGTGCAACCACAATGATAATTCATTACTACCATATACTATAAGGCCTTATTAAATAATCGAAACTAAATATAATAATAAGTATAATTCCATATATCTACGCTAGACTTATGCAGCACAGCTGTCAAGAAACTAACCTTATCACTATCTTAAAGATAGATTGAGAGAATTGATAAGTTGAATAACTAAACTAAACTAAATTATTGCTAAACCGAAAAATATTAACGAGTAATACATTATAGTATCATAACTCATAAACACACATAAATAGATTTATAAATTCAGATATTCTTAACACACATGTACAGCATATAATTCTATAAGAGAAATTAAACTAGATTCCATTCAGAGAACATCCTAGATATATAATAATATCAAATTAATAGAATTCTCAAAAAAGATATCAACCTAAAATTGCATAATATGCTTTCCACCTTATTATATCATTAAACTTGGCACAATACAAATATGTATAAATACGCCTAACATTACTACTGTTTAAGAGAAAATAAAGCATAATAAGAACAAAGATTCACCATACACCATAAAATCTTATTAAATAGTCAAAACTAAATATAATAATAACTATAACTCCATATATCTACACCAGACTTATGCAGCACAGCTGTCAAGAAACTAACCTAATCACTATCTTAAAGATAGATTGAGAGAATTGATAAGTTGAATAACTAAACTAAACTAAATTATTGCTAAACCGAAAAATATTGACGAGCAATACAGTATATTATCATAACTCATAAACACACATAGATATTTATAAATTCAGACGTTCTTAACTCATATGCACAGCATATAAATTTATAAAAGAAATTAAACTAAATTCCATTCAGAGAACATCCTAGATATATAATAATATCGAATTGATAGAATTCTCAAAAGATATCTATCTAGATTGCATAATATGCATTTCCACCATATTATATCATTGAACTTGACACAATTCAGATATATATAAATATTCCTAACATTACTATTGTTTAAGAGAAAATACAGCATGATAAGAATGAAAATCAAAGATTAATAATAGAATTAATCATTAAGAGATATATCATTATCCTTGCCACACCTGTCTAATCTAAAATATGAGAGACACATAACCAAGTACAAAATGTTTGTAAATGATCACGCAAGTCACTCACTAAAATTGACAGTAGACAATTCCACAGTATTAAATAATTATATAAGTAAGAACAAAATAACACATATTATCGGCACGCATAGCGGGTAAAATTCCAAAATTTTATCCTATGGCCATGTTCGGCTAATTCTTCTGAACAAGAATATGAAAACAGAACATCGAAAAACCTCATACTTTTAGAGATATAAGGGTTTAAAGTTAAACCGGAAGTATGAGTATGTAACTCAGGGAGAATGCCCGAGTCATGTGTGACGGTTCCGGGCACTCTACGAACAGTACTCAACGAGATATCCGTGTTAGAAAGTTAATCCATTTCGTATGATCGAGTTTGCCGATCTATATATCTACATGCTCTATGGACAAACCAGCAGACGACACGCCACACACGCGCGAACCCGCCTTTAGGTCGGTAACCCAGGAGGTGGCGCCCTCTGCGGGACCAAAGTCAACTACACCTCTACATGTCAAGATGCAAGATTACATGTTAGGTTGTGACCGGACATTCGGCCCTATAAGCCTAAGCCTATCCCTAGGACTCACCGTTTCCGTCATCCGTGCACGCGTACGCACCTCTCTCGGTCGCCAGCACTTTGACTTGTTAAGTGCCAAGGATTCTCGTGTCGCCCGTCTCGTCCTCTCTCTATCGCTAGGTCCCCGGAACGTTCCTGGATCGCCGTCACCGCCGCCACCGCTGAGTATATCCAACACGGTCGTCTGGAAGGGCTCACAGTCTCGCAGGGATGCGCATTTGGGAATCGGACACAGGTGAGTAAACGACACTGTTATTTTGCTTAGCAAAAATATATATATAATATATATATATATATATATATATATATATATATATATATATTGCACGAATCTTGTATATCCCCAAGAACAATTCCACTATTCTCCATATGCTCAAGAGCAATAACTAACTAATAGCAATATATAATGTTTAAGATTAACAAATGCGAGAACACTGCTTATTGAATATCACGAGAAATCAAATCTAAAAGTGGTTCTATATTTAGATCAAATAATGTGTATACATCTCATGGAAATATATGAATAATTTAATGATGATATTTATTTCAATCATACACTGTCACTTTAATCCATACATATACAGAAATGAATCCAGTGCAACCACAATGATAATTCATTACTACCATATACTATAAGGCCTTATTAAATAATCGAAACTAAATATAATAATAAGTATAATTCCATATATCTACGCTAGACTTATGCAGCACAGCTGTCAAGAAACTAACCTTATCACTATCTTAAAGATAGATTGAGAGAATTGATAAGTTGAATAACTAAACTAAACTAAATTATTGCTAAACCGAAAAATATTAACGAGTAATACATTATAGTATCATAACTCATAAACACACATAAATAGATTTATAAATTCAGATATTCTTAACACACATGTACAGCATATAATTCTATAAGAGAAATTAAACTAGATTCCATTCAGAGAACATCCTAGATATATAATAATATCAAATTAATAGAATTCTCAAAAAAGATATCAACCTAAAATTGCATAATATGCTTTCCACCTTATTATATCATTAAACTTGGCACAATACAAATATGTATAAATACGCCTAACATTACTACTGTTTAAGAGAAAATAAAGCATAATAAGAACAAAGATTCACCATACACCATAAAATCTTATTAAATAGTCAAAACTAAATATAATAATAACTATAACTCCATATATCTACACCAGACTTATGCAGCACAGCTGTCAAGAAACTAACCTAATCACTATCTTAAAGATAGATTGAGAGAATTGATAAGTTGAATAACTAAACTAAACTAAATTATTGCTAAACCGAAAAATATTGACGAGCAATACAGTATATTATCATAACTCATAAACACACATAGATATTTATAAATTCAGACGTTCTTAACTCATATGCACAGCATATAAATTTATAAAAGAAATTAAACTAAATTCCATTCAGAGAACATCCTAGATATATAATAATATCGAATTGATAGAATTCTCAAAAGATATCTATCTAGATTGCATAATATGCATTTCCACCATATTATATCATTGAACTTGACACAATTCAGATATATATAAATATTCCTAACATTACTATTGTTTAAGAGAAAATACAGCATGATAAGAATGAAAATCAAAGATTAATAATAGAATTAATCATTAAGAGATATATCATTATCCTTGCCACACCTGTCTAATCTAAAATATGAGAGACACATAACCAAGTACAAAATGTTTGTAAATGATCACGCAAGTCACTCACTAAAATTGACAGTAGACAATTCCACAGTATTAAATAATTATATAAGTAAGAACAAAATAACACATATTATCGGCACGCATAGCGGGTAAAATTCCAAAATTTTATCCTATGGCCATGTTCGGCTAATTCTTCTGAACAAGAATATGAAAACAGAACATCGAAAAACCTCATACTTTTAGAGATATAAGGGTTTAAAGTTAAACCGGAAGTATGAGTATGTAACTCAGGGAGAATGCCCGAGTCATGTGTGACGGTTCCGGGCACTCTACGAACAGTACTCAACGAGATATCCGTGTTAGAAAGTTAATCCATTTCGTATGATCGAGTTTGCCGATCTATATATCTACATGCTCTATGGACAAACCAGCAGACGACACGCCACACACGCGCGAACCCGCCTTTAGGTCGGTAACCCAGGAGGTGGCGCCCTCTGCGGGACCAAAGTCAACTACACCTCTACATGTCAAGATGCAAGATTACATGTTAGGTTGTGACCGGACATTCGGCCCTATAAGCCTAAGCCTATCCCTAGGACTCACCGTTTCCGTCATCCGTGCACGCGTACGCACCTCTCTCGGTCGCCAGCACTTTGACTTGTTAAGTGCCAAGGATTCTCGTGTCGCCCGTCTCGTCCTCTCTCTATCGCTAGGTCCCCGGAACGTTCCTGGATCGCCGTCACCGCCGCCACCGCTGAGTATATCCAACACGGTCGTCTGGAAGGGCTCACAGTCTCGCAGGGATGCGCATTTGGGAATCGGACACAGGTGAGTAAACGACACTGTTATTTTGCTTAGCAAAAATATATATATATATATATATATATATATATATATATATATATATATATATATATATATTGCACTTCATTGGCTGTTATCACAATGTTGCACAATCTCGCGCTTGGTTGTCGCGCGCGTGTTTCGCGATGTCGCGTCACAATTTCCTTCCGCGGTATCGCTTCGTATCAGTCGCTCGATCATTCGCTCGTACACTCGCACACTCTCACGTATCGCGATCCCGTTGCGTTGTTCTATCGCGTTACAATTTTTCTCAATCGGACAAAGAATATAGATTCCCGTCTCCGTACTTGCTTTCCGTCTCTATCTGTCGACTCTGCGGTGTCTCGCGAACGAAAGGCCTCGTCTCGCGTTCGCCCGCCGCCTTTATCGGCTCGGCCGCTGTGCGCGCCCCTCCATCGGTCCGCCCACCAATCGGGTGGTAGCCGCGCGATACACGTGCGCTCCCGACTTCTTTCTCTCTCGCATTCATTCCATACATACATTCTCTTAACGAATATATATATTTGTACATTTTATTGCAGGGATAATTATAATGATTAAATAGAGTATATACATATGGAATAATGCTCGCATCGCGGTAATCGCATTTGTACAACTTAAAATCACAGAAATTAATTATTATATATTTAGGTAACGTAAAATTAGCGTATTCGCCGCCGCGTGAACGTGAAATAAAATAATAGCTGGCAATTACGTCGCGATACAAAAATAAACCGCTCTTCGCGCGATAACAAAAACTAAACAAAAATATCTCCTCGCGGGTTGCGCAAAATAAAATAGTGTTACATAGAAAATAAAAGATTATCATAATCATCAACCGCAAACCCGCGACCTCGTCGTAAAGTGAGCACAGCTCTGAATGGTTATAAATAAGAAAGGTAATCACGCTGAGCGTGATTCGGTCGATCCCGCGATCTCGTAGCCGCGTATCCGCGCCTTCCGGGCATCGCGCGTGATCGACGTGTGTGATTTCGTCGCGTGATCGCGACACGTCGCTCATCGCCGTCGCGTGACATTTCGCGCGTCCGCGTGAGCATAGAATAGAATAAATAATGTAAATCGTAAGGATAATTTCGCCGACCGTTTCGCGCGCACGATCGCCGCTGTCCGCGCGCGATCCCGCGTCCCCGTCGACGAGTTGAGCCACCCCCGCGCCTCGCGTCATCTCGAGCGTTCGTCTCGCTCGGTCGTCCGCTGCGCTCCGGGCTAAAGTAAAAGTAATAGTAATAATGATGGCGATGAAATAAAATTTCCCACGAGTGTGGTTTGGGCCCCTCGCTGGACACGCGATCGCCCCGCGTTCCGAGCCCCGCGCGTTCCGAGCCCCGCGCGTTCCCCGTTCCCGACGGTTATTCCCGGACGTGTCGCCGGGTAATCGTCATGCTCGCCGTCGGTCAGGATATTGTTTCATAAGTTCGACGCGCACCCGGAAACACTTCCATCGCGCGCGCCTCTCCCGCGACCGCCTCGACTTCTCCGGTACCGCGCCGTCCGCTCGCTCGGCTCGCTCGCTCGGGTCACCCGCGCGTCGGGCTCCCCTCGGCACTTGCCTTCGGTCCGGCTCGTCCGTGACTCCTCGTCGAACAGTCGTCTAGTTGTCCACCGCCGTCCGCTTGTCGACCGCTCCCGGCTCGTTGTCCAGCGCGCTGTTCGCACGCGCGCCCTCCGTCTCGCCTTCTTGCGCGGCCCGCACCTCCGCAGACGTTTGTTCGGGCCTGCAATCGGTTGCCGGTTGCAAGGTTACTGCATTACGCGAGGTTATAATGTTATAAATAAATCAAGTTTCAGTTAATTATTAACCGCAAGTGAAGCAGTTTAATAATATTCATCGAAATATATGAATAAAGACGAACACCGAATCTTGTATATCCCCAAGAACAATTCCACTATTCTCCATATGCTCAAGAGCAATAACTAACTAATAGCAATATATAATGTTTAAGATTAACAAATGCGAGAACACTGCTTATTGAATATCACGAGAAATCAAATCTAAAAGTGGTTCTATATTTAGATCAAATAATGTGTATACATCTCATGGAAATATATGAATAATTTAATGATGATATTTATTTCAATCATACACTGTCACTTTAATCCATACATATACAGAAATGAATCCAGTGCAACCACAATGATAATTCATTACTACCATATACTATAAGGCCTTATTAAATAATCGAAACTAAATATAATAATAAGTATAATTCCATATATCTACGCTAGACTTATGCAGCACAGCTGTCAAGAAACTAACCTTATCACTATCTTAAAGATAGATTGAGAGAATTGATAAGTTGAATAACTAAACTAAACTAAATTATTGCTAAACCGAAAAATATTAACGAGTAATACATTATAGTATCATAACTCATAAACACACATAAATAGATTTATAAATTCAGATATTCTTAACACACATGTACAGCATATAATTCTATAAGAGAAATTAAACTAGATTCCATTCAGAGAACATCCTAGATATATAATAATATCAAATTAATAGAATTCTCAAAAAAGATATCAACCTAAAATTGCATAATATGCTTTCCACCTTATTATATCATTAAACTTGGCACAATACAAATATGTATAAATACGCCTAACATTACTACTGTTTAAGAGAAAATAAAGCATAATAAGAACAAAGATTCACCATACACCATAAAATCTTATTAAATAGTCAAAACTAAATATAATAATAACTATAACTCCATATATCTACACCAGACTTATGCAGCACAGCTGTCAAGAAACTAACCTAATCACTATCTTAAAGATAGATTGAGAGAATTGATAAGTTGAATAACTAAACTAAACTAAATTATTGCTAAACCGAAAAATATTGACGAGCAATACAGTATATTATCATAACTCATAAACACACATAGATATTTATAAATTCAGACGTTCTTAACTCATATGCACAGCATATAAATTTATAAAAGAAATTAAACTAAATTCCATTCAGAGAACATCCTAGATATATAATAATATCGAATTGATAGAATTCTCAAAAGATATCTATCTAGATTGCATAATATGCATTTCCACCATATTATATCATTGAACTTGACACAATTCAGATATATATAAATATTCCTAACATTACTATTGTTTAAGAGAAAATACAGCATGATAAGAATGAAAATCAAAGATTAATAATAGAATTAATCATTAAGAGATATATCATTATCCTTGCCACACCTGTCTAATCTAAAATATGAGAGACACATAACCAAGTACAAAATGTTTGTAAATGATCACGCAAGTCACTCACTAAAATTGACAGTAGACAATTCCACAGTATTAAATAATTATATAAGTAAGAACAAAATAACACATATTATCGGCACGCATAGCGGGTGCATTCAGCAATCATAATATAATACAATACGATATAATAGGATAAAGTAGGATTAAAATTTCAAAATTCACGATGATAATAGCTGTATGCACACACTTAATTTATAGCTAAGATTAGTAGTCGCACACGTCTTAAGTGATGAATCATTGCAATACAACAATGATACCATCACAAAAGTGAATCTTAATTAATTCTAGTCGAAATTGATCGACAAATCGCACATGAGTCACTTTCAATCCAGTGCGTAAGTTAGTAACGCAAATATTTCTGCAACACCAACGGTTGTAGGTTACATCCGAATAATCGGATCAAAAATCCTGGATGCAGTGGTGGAGCATCTCCTTACTGTTGAGTAATATTCGTCTGACAATACATCCATTAAGTAGGATGCTATATCGTAGTGCACCGTAGTCAACGATGTCACGTATCACTGATATCCACACAAAACATATGCAGATTAACAGTCAGATTATTTCTTATGTCAGCAGCATTGCTTGGTGGTATACCCCATAAAAATATTCCGTTTTATAATCCTATAATGCATAAATATATACATACATATAAGACTAAAACAGGTTATGCGCATAATGTTAAGAAGATTCCTGTACATAACATAAAATACTTAAGAAATAGTAAGAGAATAATAACAAACTAACAAATAAGCTTAAACCATATATATAATATAGTATCTAACTTAAATATATATAAATATAAATATAAATATAATATATTTATGCATCATACCTCAGCAAGCGACAATATCCTATTGCAAGTAGAATATATGTATAACTTCCCATAAATACAATTCCTCAAGCAATCCATCAACATGAGCAATAATCGCATAAAACAATAATAATAAAGCCTAGTAGGCATCACAGTGAATGTCGCAATAAATAATTGAATTGCACATAGCAATAGATATGCCGGCCGGATTTACACATCTGATAAAACTATTAGGTTCAACTAGATTGCACGATTACTAGTCGAGACTAGGCCCGCGGGCAAACGTCGAACAAGATCCTAGATAATAGGTCTCATATACCGGGACGCCGAAAAATAATCATTTAATAAGCTATTATATGCACGAGGGAGACGTCAAGTATAGTGACTCGCACAGACTCTCACGGTTTAGTCAGAATAGCAAAAAATTCTCGAGACAATCACATATCACCGCATAGTAATTAACAAAATTCTCGCACTGACTTCTAAATTAATGGCTAGAAGCAATTCAAAGTCGTGTAATAACTAAGTAAATTAGCCATATATATCGGGTATATGGAAAGCTACGTCACGCGTACAATCACTCGTATGCCGTACTCTAAATGACTGTCACTCAGAATCTAAGAGACTTAACATAGCGTAATTTAATGAGTCACTTAGCAAAATTTACATTAGGAAAAAGTAACTAATCATAAATTAATTAACTATAGGCACAAGGATTCACTGAATATCACAGGCGACTTGCAATCTGCCGTCAAAATGAGAAGGACAGCGAGACATTCTTACGTAATTCTGACAAATTTTTGTCAAACGGTATATCCGTCGAAATACCGTAAAATATCGCACAACTTTATAGTGCCCGATACAAAAACATATAAAGATAACATAAAAATTAACAATCCATTAGTATAACGAACACAAATGCCGATAATCGCAAGACAGAAATTACACGTATGCGCCGTGTCATGTGTCACGTCTGGGTGACCTTTTCTTCTTCTGTTCCTAGGTTAGAAAAAGAAAGAGAGCTCTCTATTTTTTATAGGGCAACCTGCATGCACCGGCTATACCCTAGGGACGCCGAGAGCTAGGACTTGACTTATGGATCTAGGGAAAGTGAACTAGATGGTACGGAATAGTGATATTAGTAACTTACTAAATTTAAGACAATATTTTATATGTGATTAAATATAATCGAGTATAAGGTTTAGTATAACTTAAGTATATTTTGGATACATATATTTTAAGGTTGTTCAATATTTTCTAAGAAAGAAATTAACTCGTCTATGTCTAATTGATCGTCAATAATCTCAGAAAGTAATCTGATTAATAAATTTAGAACAAAATTTATGGCGTCAACTTCTTCGTCAGTAATTCTAGGCTTCATTTGAATTAGCGCAATATATTCGTAAATGATTAATTTAGAGATTTTATTCATTGATAATTGTTATACAATTGTACATATAATAACTTGAAGTCAGCGATTTCTTAATAATTCAAATAATTAGCATAATCATCAATAGCGAAATAGTTTTCCGGTAGTTGAATTCTTAATTGAGATATTAAATCTCTAGGCAAAGAATCTTCGTGATTAATTACATTTTCCCTTGGGAAAATTGTATTTTGATCTGACGATGGGAATGATTCTGAGGAGTTAATAAATACGCCTGCAAAGTTGTATAATGTCGGCGGGTTAATGATTGTTTCGGTTTTAATAACTTCTTGGGAAGTTCCGGGAGTTATATGATCGACTAATAATGGTTGCGATGGTTCAGAATTAATACAATGCTTGATTTCTGGAATTTTAACGCAAGCGTCGAAGTGAAGTATGTTAGTCGCTGATGATTTTAAGCGGGCTATTGTTTCTGGGGACAAAGAAACTTCTTCGATAGATTTGATTCTGGGTTTTGATCTAAGAGCTCGTCGGTGAAGCCAACGCAAATGGGAAGCTGCACGGTCGGCACGCGTCTTTCTTCCAGCTCTGTGATTCCGTTTCTCTCGAAGAGTTTTTTTGTATTGTCGATTGTACATCTACAAGAATCGCGGGAAAATTAATATAAAGCTTTATACAATTAATCGCGACAACCAAATTTATTAGAAGAAATATCATGCGATGATATAGAAATAGTATATTGAATTAATGAATGATACATACATATATATATATATTTTATATGTTATTATTTCACACACTTTATTTGATATTCAATATACTTAGATCTAATTTTATATCAGATTTATGCCGTTGAAATGAGTCAAAGATTAGGAAACTTATTTGAGAGAATAAGTTATTAATTTTCGTAAAAGAAAAAATGTTGTTTGCTTAAAAAGGAGAGGGGAATAATTAATTTTTTATAAGGAGTATAATATCGATATTAAATAAACTCATATATTCCCATTTTTATCCTAAGCTTAATTCAAGGGGAAAGTTTAAGGTGTAAGGAAATTGCTGTTCGGTGCACAATCTTTGGGTGCTCGAAAACGAAGGGAAATATATAGGGTAATGATTTGGAAATTGTCGTTCGGTGCACAATCTATGGGTGCTCGAAAACGAAAGGAATCTCGGGATCTTGGTATAGAGTGTCGCTCAGGGCACTGAAATGCTCGACGACAAGGTAGATAAAGGGTTGGACCACGTCCGAGTTAAAAGAGTGTTGAATGATTGTATTCAATATAATATTAAAATTTATTTTACTTCCTGTTGTCGATTTTTTTATGGGAGGGTAAAGGTATAAGGAGAAATGTCGATCAAGGGCACGAAAATGCTCGATGACGAAAGGAATTATATAGGGTGATGATTTGGAAAATGTCGTTCGGTGCACAATCTATGGGTGCTCGAAAACGAGAGGAGTCTTGGATTAGGGTAAGAACGACACACGGGCACAGCGGGGGTGCTCGCAGCGTCTGGGTAAATAAGGGGATGGACGACGTCCGAATAACAACAGGAGTATGTATTCTATTCTCAAGTCTAATTATATCGTTTAGTATCGATATTATTATTATGAATGCGAGGAGGGTCGTATGATAATTTTATATCATTTCTAAAGGATCGACTGACTGTGGACTGTCAGCTGCATGCCAATGCTTGACAGGGGTTTCTTTTTATTATGCAAAGGATATATAAGGTGCCACTGGAAACATGTGGAATGCGAGATGGTGAGAAACAGAGAAGGTTGTCAGTCGTTTATAGATTTCCTAATCTTCGTAAAGATACGGCATATTCTGATATTTGAGGAAGATTATGATTACTTACCGTATCGTTGCGACGAATCTCAGGTTTTAGCCAAGTCTTCTGTGCAATTTTCGAACCTTTGCGTCTCCTGGAGGACCTCGGTCACGGACGATTCAGGCCGGATTGAAATACACAGATATATGCACAAATGTCTTTTATTTCTAAATTGTACACTTGGTCTTGGTCTAACGCACGACCGACAAAATGAGAGAGTGTCGATATAGTATACAGAAATTTTATAAGTACTACGCGAGGTAGCAAGTGAATTGCGATAATAAGACAGAACGAAAATGGTCTGACTCTAAGTGAAAATGATCTGTCTCTAAAATGATCTATATCTGATTCTAAATAATCTGTTTCTGACGCTAAGAGCTCGGATTTTTCGGTTTATATACTGTCGAGACAAAGGTATTGAGATCGGACATTGGTGTCGTGTGAAACGATTCGGGGTGTTTCGGGGAGATAAATTTTACATTTCTTACATCTACGGTGTCCTTTTAATTAGAGCACCTGTCGGCATGCCCTCTGAATGACTTCATCCACCGGATATCGGCAGTACGACGGAGGTTTCTACGCGGGTACTATTGTCTAATTTCCGGGCTAATGTAAATAAGACGGTGGTCGGCGCGTGGCGGCAAGACGTTACAATAGAATTAAATTAACTTATAGCCGACACTTGCGTTCGTGGAATCGAATAATACGTCGTTAGTTCGTCGTTGAGGAAAAATCTAAAAGGAGTTAAATGTCAATATTTGTCATTGTTACAGAGTCGGTAACGTATATGAGGTTATTTGCAATTTGTTACGGGTGAATTTTGATTCCACAAGCGAAGCGTTTCGGTGTCTTAAATAAACATACTAGTGCGTAATATTTAAACGAGTTATCAAGCTAGAATAGAACGTTTTATATAAGTAACTGATTATTTATGAAGTCGTAACTGTAGTTTATTGAAACTATTAGTTAACTACTTAATTGAAGAGTTTTAACATAAAAATAGATTTCAAAATTCATTCTTAGTTATTTTAATTGTTTATGAGATGGTTATTTCCAATAAATCGTTATGACTTCATAATTTAAAATATATATATACTTGTATATTTGTTAAAGGAATAATTGTAATTTTATGTTAGTTCGGTTGATAGTTCTAAGTTTCCTAATAACTATAGATTATTATAGATATTAGAACATTGGTTTAGATTAGTTTATTATTATGTTTTCATTCATGGAATCATTTTCATAATAACTTGTTTTTGATAATGCAACTACGTTACTTGTTTAGTTATTTATTTTAAAGTTGAATTTTTCTCTCATGGATGGAGTCGAAACAATTAGTTATTTATTTTATAAAAAGAATTGCTTCAACAAGTTATTATTTTTCATGATTTCATAAAGGCATAACGCATATCTCCTTAATTCTATGTCGAAGTACTTAATATTACTTAAGTCCTAAACTCGCAAAAGATTAGAGTCCGCGCGCGGGTTTGTTCTATAATTTGACCGCTAGTTAGTTCTAGAGTGTTATGCGCGCGAGAGTCGTGCCTAGTGATTGCGCCCGATTGGTCGCGTCGCTAGTTCTTAAAATGAAGCTCGCTTATTGGTCCTGTCATGGGGAAATCTTGGATTTCCAATTAATAACTAAAAGTATATTTAATTTTTAAGTTAGAGTAGGCGTATGCGATAAGAATAACAACTAATTGATAATAGATAAGCAATAATAAGAATAATTAATATTTAAGAATAGCGTGAATAGATTACATAATTGTTAAGTAGTTTCTAAGTAAAAATGTTGCTTAGTTGTTATTGAAAATAGGGGTTCGAAAAAATGGCGGGACGTCACACCTCCCCCCTTATTTAAGAACAAATTGCGATGTCATCGTAGGAATTTGTTCGAGTTCCCTTAAACGGTCTCTTAAAATTCGATATCTATTTACATCAGGGGTCATATCTACGGTTGTTGGTTCGATGTTGGATCTAGCATTTTCGTTTGGTTCTGGAAACCTGCTTGTCGCTGGTGGTCTTGCAGGTAATGTAGGTAATGTAGGTGATGTAGGTAGTCCTTCTGGTGCGGAGGGTGATGATGATGATGATGATGATGATGATTTGTCATCTTCGTCCTTGTTGTTCTTGTTGACAGGTCCATGTGCAAGGTGGAGTAACAGATGAGTAAGAGAGCTCCAGATAGCTCCGAACAAATGCATACTCCATCCGTAGGCGGTATGTAGGGCGTATCCATGAATTGCCGTGTCGACAAGAAGTTTTATGATTCGGACGATTACCAGGATGCCAAATACTCCAGCAGTTGCGGAGCCGAATTTGACAAATCCATTCCATACTCGAGAAGCAGCATTCTCAGCTATTTTATTGAGAGAGGCTTCATCCAGCAGGTTGTACACGGAGACTGCGTCTGAGTCGACGGGATGACCAGAGAGTCCTCTAGCGATTGTGTTGAGGAGAGCTGGTTTTTCCGCAGGGAACATGATGTGATCCCTCAGCTTCTGTATGTCTTGCTCAGAGTATATTCCGCTGATAGCAAGAGGTCCTGGCGTCAGGTATTCCCAGGATAATGTTGTCATTGGTTGTAATAGTTGAGGAGGTAGTTGCCTTACTTGTGGATCAGGTGCAAACTGAATCCAAGTGTCTTCAACGCGATACATTGTGGGTAGTTCGTAGCTGCATTCCCTTTCATTCCCGAATTTGGTGATTATTCGAGATTTGGGAGTAAGGAACAAGGAAGCATTGCGGACTGTCACAGGTAATTCTGAATAACAATCCTTCGTTTTTCTTATAGTAACGTCCACAGGTATGCATTTAACGATGTGAGTGACTTCACCAGTTGTGACTGCCATGTAACCTGGTCCTTTCATAAGTCGGTATGCGAATTCGTCTGGTTGGAGAGTGGCGAAAGACAAGGCATTAGTAATTACCTGTCTTTCTAAGTCGCATTTTTGTTGCACGACGTTATGGTATAGTGATGTCATCTGCTGTCTGATATGTTTTTCAACGTATACGAATTTAGAATTCATATACGCGAAAATATCCAAGTTGTCCACGGGGATGACGTCTCGGTGAGCAAAGGTGTATCGGGCGAAGGAAAGTTGCATCGTTGACCGTGTGGTTTGGAGAATAGGCATGAAATGTGACAGGTAAGCGTGAAGAATTGTCAACGAGCTAGGGATAGTGAAACAGGGAAAAGAAAGGGAAGGGAAGAGGGGCGAGAAGGTAAGAATATTATGATATTAGGTATAGTCTCGTTTTTCTCCCTTTCATTTTGTTATGGCCTAAATTTGTACCCTAAGTATAATATAGTTATAGTTAAAAATAATTCCTATCCTTGTAATTATTATTATGTATATGTATAAATTTTTCTATATATATATTTTTTCTCGTTTTTTTTCTTTTAGGAGAGAGTGACTAGTTAACTCATCTCGTTTTATCGTTATAATTTCTAATAATAATATTAGTATATAATTCTAAAATACTTAATGAAATGGCATAACATAATTAGTTAAAATCATGGGATATTAATAGACAGATACGCTAGTGTGCGAATGATATCGTAAGGGCTAAGGTATGTTAAAGCTTTTAACAATAATTATTAGAATTATAGCTTATTATAGTATTTCGTTAATATGTTGAGTAGAGGAATATGATCGATAAGTATTAAGGTATAGCTAATGGAGTAAAATAAAAAAGATAATATTAGTTAGAGTAGTAATATTTTACAAGTATCAAGATTCTGTTCCTTCAAACAGAAGTTCCGGTTGAACTTCCGTTACGGGATCTTCTTCGTAAATAAAAAGATAGATAATATCTTGTGTATTAACGTCAAATAAGAGAAACGCGATATCGTTAGAATGATATTTCTTGAAAGTGGTCATGAATCGTACATACGATGTGAAACACTTGTCGCAATTTAAAATAGAACGTATGCGTACTAATTCAGCGTCACATTCCTGACATTTACGTGGTTTCATATTGCCGTCTGCAAGTAAATGGTCTGCTGTTAGAATAAGATTTTCCGGTCTTTTCTGTCTGTAACATTTCATGCAAATTTTGTAATCTTCGATCTCCGATTCGTAAGTTAGCGTAAGCAGGCACCTGATGTCATATAAATTTGGAAAAATTCGTAACAATGGGTGTGTTTTATATTTGTAACTTTGTGATATACACATTTTGTTTACTAATGGTTAGAGAAATCTATTCGTTCGCCGTTAATGTATAATATTGGGGGATTTCCGTGAATGTTAACATTTTCTTCTCCCTTTTCGATTTTCTTTAAAAATTGCAGGTGTTCTCGACTGCAATCTTTACATTCGCGAAAAGTTCTCAAAGTTAATAAAGAGTTAGAACAAATTTTGCACAGAATAGTTGGTAGTAATTTATCTGAAGCAAAATGTTGATATAAAGGAAAGTAATATGATTTGTGATAGGTAGATAATAATCTACTATAGCATTTTTGGCAAATGATGGAGTGATTGTCCACTTTAAAGTAACCCAGGACCTTGGCACAAGAAGCAAAGCGTAAGTGATGGTATGCTATTAAAGATGGTGATGATGCTTTATGTCCTGGAATAACAGTTCGTTGGCGACGCCAACACATCTGTAACCAAAGATTATATATATTATTTTCATCCTGGCTCGACGTGGGCGAGTTTTAGTTTGTTAACGTGTACAATTCGAGGTTTGTTTTTAACTAAAATTTTGACGTTACACGGGGGTAAAATTTCTATAACTTCGTGAGGACCTGTATACTGATCCGAAAACTTTCCTTTTGCGGGTTCTTTTAATAAAAACACATATGTTCCTACTTGAAAATTTTGCGGGTTGGTTCTTCGATCGTAATAATGTTTGCTTCTTTCCTTGGAGCTTATAAGATTTTCGTGCGCTTCTTCTTGTAAGTTTCTAATTTTGTTAAATAAATCGGTTAAATAATCTACATAAGTAGTTTCTAAATTTTCGTCTATTGGAATGTGAGCGGAAGGTAATCGTGCTATTCGGCCGAAAACTAGTTCGTAAGGCGGGAATTTCGTACCTTCGTGAACACTGGTATTATATGAAAACATTGCCATGCTAATATGATTATCCCAATCTCTTTCTCTTAGAACCTGAGTTTTTAAATATTCGATTAGTACGTGATGCGACCTTTCGATTGAACCGTTGGATTGTGGGCGATACGCGGTAGTTTTAAAATGTTGAATATTGAATTTTTTAGTTAAAATTCGAATTAAAGCGGAGAGAAAATTGGTACCTTGGTCGGTAAGGATGGCTTTAGGAGCACCGTACACGCAAATAAAATTGTTAGTGAGTGCGTTAGCTATGGATAAGGAAGTAGCGTCTCTTAAAGGAACAGCTACGGAATATTTAGTTAATAGATCTTGAATGGTTAATATATATTGATTTCCAGAATTGGTGATCGGCAGGGGGCCTACAATATCGAGAGAGACTTTATCGAATGCAGCGCCGGGGGTATCCGTGATTACCATGGGTTGTTTTGTTTTTATTCGCGTTAATTTTTTCAACTGACATTGGCGACATTTTTGAATGAAGGTTTGTATATCTTTTTTCATGGTGTTCCAATAATAGTGAGGTCTTAGTCGATTATATGTTTTAGCGACGCCTTTATGCCCTCCGTGAGCTGAAGAATGATTTTCAATTATGAGAGCTTCACGTCTCTCGACGGGAGGAGTTTGAACTAAATTTTTACAGATGGTAATACAAATGGGTAATTCTCTTAGATATTCGTGGATTTGCCCTATTATATGTTGCCATGGTAAGTCATCAAAGTAATCGGTTTTGCTGATGCTAAAAGTGGTTAATTCCAGTTCTGTTAAAGCGTCTAAGAGAGAGCGTATACAATTTTTTAATGTTTGTGGTTCTAAGCGCGAATGATTATTTAATCTTATGGGAATGGATATCAAAGTTCTAGACTTGATTGTCTTTATGTTTACTCTTTCGAAAGTAAGATTTTCATAGTTTGGTAGTAAATTAGCTTCTTGGTATTCTTTAGCGCCGTTATCGAAAGGAGTTCCATTTACGTGAATAAAAATTACATGATTATCAGACTGTTTTAATAAACTATCGCGGCTTTCCGTTATCAAAATCTGGTCTGTATTTCGGCGTTCTTCGTTGAGATCTAATATTTCTTCATATTGATTATTAATTTCTTCAAGATCTATACTTGTTCTATCGTCATCGTTAAATTCGTCGTCACTAGAATATTCTTCTATAGTTACATTAGTTCTTCCTGGAGGCGGACTAGGCGGGACAAATTCAGTCGGTGGATCTATTATATCATTATTAGGAGCGGATGTACTGGGTTCGCATTCGTAATGAGATGTCGCGTTGTTTGATGATTCGCCGACACGGTTGGCGGCAAAGGTGAGAGGTAAGACGTAGTCTGTAGGAGGATTCCTGGATAAAGCATCTGCATTATTATTCAAACTTCCCTTTTTGTATTGTATTACGTATTCGTATTCAGCTAATTTGGTTTTCCATTTCCACAATCTTGAAGAGGGATCTTTAATTGAATGGAGCCAAACTAAAGGTTTATGATCGGTTATTATTGTGAATATTCTACCGTACAAATATGGTCGGAAATGATTGGTGCAATAAACTATTGCTAAACATTCCTTTTCGATAGTAGAATAATTTTGTTCGGCGGAATTTAAAACACGGGATGTGTAAGCTATAGGTAAATCTTTCCCAATTTGTCCTTGGCTGAGTACTCCTCCGATAGCATATCCGGATGCATCAGTTGTTAAAATAAAAGGTTTAGAAAAATCGGGGTATTGAAGTACCGGTTCGGAACACAAGGAAAATCTCAAAACGTTAAATGCTTCGGTTTGGCGTTGTTGCCAATCGAATGTATTATTTTTCTTTAACAAGTCGGTTAGCGGTTTAGCGGTTTTGGAAAATTGTGGAATAAATCGTCTGTAATATCCGGCTAATCCTAAGAATTGTTTAATATTCTTAACGTTTTTAGGCCTTGGAAATTCGGTTATGGATTTAATTTTATTCGGATCTGGTTTAACTCCGTCGGCTCCGATTATGTGACCGAGATACGCTACCTCGTGGCGTAAAAATTCACATTTATCCGGTTGTAATTTTAAATTTGCAGTTCTCAATCTCTGCATTAATTTATTGAATTTGATTTCATGTTCTTTTAATGATCTAGCATAGATGACTATATCATCCATGTACACGAATAATTCGTTACCTTGTAATCCGGAAAGAACGTTATCCATTAATCTTTGAAAAGTTGCTGGGGCGTTCTTTAAACCGAATGGCATTCTTTTAAACTGATAATGACCGTACGGGGTTGAAAATGCGGTTTTCGGAGCGTCTTTAGATGCCATAGGAATTTGATGGAAACCGGAAGCTAAATCAAGAACTGAAAAATATTTCGCAGATCCTAATTGATCGAGGATGTCGGTGATATTCGGGAGAGGATATGCATCTCCTATGGTTTTTTCATTGAGACTGCGGTAATCGATGACCATTCGCCATTTTTTATTACCTTGAGAGTCCGGTTTTTTCGGTACAATCCACACGGGGGAATTATAAGGAGAAGTAGAATATTCGATTAAATTATTAGATAATAATTCGTTAACTTGTTTGTTAATTTCGTCCTTGTGGACGGGAGGATATCTATACTGTTTCGTATGAACAGGCATTTCATTAATAGTAGGTATAAAATGCTGTGTAGCATTAGTAGCTCCGAGATTGTCGTCAGGGAGATGAAATCTATCTGAATGATTAAGAATTAATGACTTAACATTATCTAGCTCCTCAGAGTTCAAATGTTCTAGTCGTAAGAGCTGCGTAATAGCAGATGAGCGATCGCAAGGAATTTCTTCTTCATAGAAATTTACAGGGGTCGCGGTATTTCGTATTTCATTAACATATGTTGGATTATCAATAGAAGAATTAGAAGAATTATAGATCGCTAGAGTCCCTTGAGTCGGGGCGATATAGGCTGAGTTATTCTCAGAATTCAGCGAATTATTATCGATCACCGGATGCCCTAAGGTTGCAGTGATATTTTCAAAATTATCTTCCTCGGAAGAATTAGATTCTAGAACTTCGTCATAGTCTACGACGTAAGAATTATCGGTCGTCTCATTCCCTCGGGTTTCGACGCCATCGCCAAGGATCGTAGATCCTTTAATCGTATCCGCAAAATCAAAATCTTGTAATTCAATAGAAGGAATTACTACACGATATTCATGCTCAGTAGTATTGATAATAGGCAAGTAAGCTCTACCGCCGATGTTCGCGACGATTGCTTCTCCGAAATAAACATCTTTGCTCAACATGTAAAATGGTATATAACCGTACTGTTTTTCTGAGTTAATAATATTAACGAAAAAGGGCGAGATAGATCGTTTCCCGATATGAATATAAGTTTCTTCTGAAAAGGGAATGCAAACATTATCATAATGTAAGCATCTGGTTTTATAATTTATACAGGCTTTTCTTTTCTTTAGAAAATTATTTCCTATGATTCCGTCATGAAAGAAATTGACGGTATCGGAAACTACATGAAAGAGAGTAGGCACATAGAGTAATTGCAAGACAACAGTGCCCAGGGTATCGACTGGTTCAGGGGATATGCCTTGAAGAGGCCAAGCGTCTTCGACATTTATAGCTACGTTTTCATTAATAAGGCTTTGTTTTATTAAATTGACACCGGAACCAGAGTCAACCATAAAGAAACATGTCTTTTTCAAATCTGGTGAAGAAAGGGTGATAGAAGGTAATGGGCTGATTCGGGTTTTTTCTTCTATTCTGCCGACGCGTTCGAAGGGTCGGGGGTCGGCCTTTGAGGTAGTGCTATTGTTATCGCATTCTGGGGAAGGGGTAGGCGCCCCGTTTGAATGTCGTTCCGGCGGACGCCGTTGGTTACCGGAACGCCGTGTGAGTTTCCCGGAATATTAACGTTATTATTATTATTATTATTAAATGGTTGCGAAGTAGATGGATTATTTACGACCGATTGTCTATACGCGAGTTTTCGGCATTCGTTTATAAGATGTCCGGGAGCTTTACAGTACCGGCAAATTTTTTCGGTAGGGTAATTAGGTCCAGGTCTTCCCGGGATAAGCGGTTTTATAAAAGGAGCAGTATTTCGGGAGGGTTGTGGTTGAGTAGATTGTTGAGGATAGCTAGTGTAGTTAGAGAAAGGTCGAGAGGGTCCAGGATTATTTGGAAAATCAGAGCGAGGAGGGGTATTAGATTTGTATGACGGCGTAGGTCGTTTGCGCGCGTTTTCTGCTTCTAAAGTTTTTGAAAGTTGTATGGCAGATATAAAAGCGTCTTCGAACGTGTATGATCGTTCTAATTTAACGCGAATTAAGAGATCAGAAGGGAGACCATTAACGAAACTCATAATGACCGTCTGCTCGATATTATCTTTTGTAATTTCGTCGATATACCCGCTAGTATTAGTTTCGCCGTCAATTATCGCGGCGCGTAATTCTTTTACTCGTTCGATATAATCGAAGATGTTTTCGTTGGGTTTCATATAAATGTTAGCTAGTTCACCGCGGTATTGGTCTACGGATTTATTAGAACCGAAAATTCTTTTTAATCGTCGAGTTAATTCGAAAACGGTAGTATATTCCGTCCCTTCTATTGCGGCGTAAGCGTGTCCCTGTAATTTATTGATTATTAGTTGTACTAAATGATACTCCTGATATTGTGGAATTAATTCTAAGGCTCGTTCACACGTTTTGGTGAAATGGAAGACGGACATTTTATGCCCGTCATATTTCGGGATGGAATCGACTACGTCCTTGAGGCGAATAGGAGATTCTAAAGGACTAATTCTGCGGGGAGGCTCTTGAACGGAATTACGATGGGTAGTTTGTTGGTTAGTGTTTGGATTAGAAAATTGCATATCATTAATGCGTCTGTTTAATCTCTCTATTTGTTCGGGTAAAGTGCTCAGGGCGGAAACTTGTTCGCGTAAAATGTTTAGTAGAGAATCGAGTTGATCATCATTAGCGGATGCATCTCCACCTTGTTCGATACTTCGTCGTAGGGTTCTTAATTCGTCTCGTTTTCCTTGTAATGTCCTTGTATATTCTCTGAATGTGTCTTCTCTATCTGTCATTATTTGATTAAGATCTTCAAATTCGGCGCGCGCTAAGTTCTCGCCCGTTTCGGAGGGAACCTTAGAGCTTTGTGATCGCGTATTCGGCATGTTGAATTAATTAGCGTACTTTAAGAAAAAGTAAATAAATATGATTGGTAAAGATATATATATATATATATATATATATATGTATATATATATATATATATATAAGTATTTATCGGTATTTAATTAGTTTAATTCGTTTCTGAAGAATTTGACTTGTGTGGTTGTTCGACTAATTTTTCTGGTCCAAACAATTCGAGAATCTTATAATGTTTGTAACGAGGATCCTTACGATCGATTGATTTATAATTATAGTATTTATGTTCGACCTCGATCGATGTTGTTTTATAGTTAGTATCTTCTTTAGTATTAGGTTTAGGTTCGTTCGAATTATTTTCTAAATTATGTAATTTTATAAGGAAAGGAAGAGGATCTTGAGAGGAAAGAAGTGCTTCTTTTATTTGAAATTTAGTCCTTTTAATTTGGACTCGACGTCCGCCTCTTTTTGGCATTTACGAAATTTAATGTAGATGTATACTTGAAATTTGATTCTGATTAATTGTTGCTACGCTCTTCGTCAGCGACAATTTAACCAAACTTCAAGTTAAAAGGAAATATCATTCGCTTAAACGTTCGCAAATACGTTTGAAAATTGATTCGGAACAACTGTTGCTACACTCCTCGTCAGCGACAGTTATCGTTGTTGCTACACTCCTCGTCAGCGACAACTGAGTCAATCTCAAATTACAATTGCTACTTGTTCAACGATTTAAAATATAATTGAAATTCAACCTAGATAAGACTGTTGCCACACTCCTCGTCAGCGACAGTTATCGTTGTAGCTACGCTCTTCGTCAGCGACAACTCAGTTGATCTCAAATTATATTTGTTAGTGAAGTTACTTTTATTTAAAAGAAAAAAGGATTAAATTTCCGAGACCTTCGTTTCACAATTGAAAATCTTTGTCAGTCCTTTTGGCATCCCACCGCTGCCACCAAAAATTTTTATTAATGTCACGTCTGGGTGACCTTTTCTTCTTCTGTTCCTAGGTTAGAAAAAGAAAGAGAGCTCTCTATTTTTTATAGGGCAACCTGCATGCACCGGCTATACCCTAGGGACGCCGAGAGCTAGGACTTGACTTATGGATCTAGGGAAAGTGAACTAGATGGTACGGAATAGTGATATTAGTAACTTACTAAATTTAAGACAATATTTTATATGTGATTAAATATAATCGAGTATAAGGTTTAGTATAACTTAAGTATATTTTGGATACATATATTTTAAGGTTGTTCAATATTTTCTAAGAAAGAAATTAACTCGTCTATGTCTAATTGATCGTCAATAATCTCAGAAAGTAATCTGATTAATAAATTTAGAACAAAATTTATGGCGTCAACTTCTTCGTCAGTAATTCTAGGCTTCATTTGAATTAGCGCAATATATTCGTAAATGATTAATTTAGAGATTTTATTCATTGATAATTGTTATACAATTGTACATATAATAACTTGAAGTCAGCGATTTCTTAATAATTCAAATAATTAGCATAATCATCAATAGCGAAATAGTTTTCCGGTAGTTGAATTCTTAATTGAGATATTAAATCTCTAGGCAAAGAATCTTCGTGATTAATTACATTTTCCCTTGGGAAAATTGTATTTTGATCTGACGATGGGAATGATTCTGAGGAGTTAATAAATACGCCTGCAAAGTTGTATAATGTCGGCGGGTTAATGATTGTTTCGGTTTTAATAACTTCTTGGGAAGTTCCGGGAGTTATATGATCGACTAATAATGGTTGCGATGGTTCAGAATTAATACAATGCTTGATTTCTGGAATTTTAACGCAAGCGTCGAAGTGAAGTATGTTAGTCGCTGATGATTTTAAGCGGGCTATTGTTTCTGGGGACAAAGAAACTTCTTCGATAGATTTGATTCTGGGTTTTGATCTAAGAGCTCGTCGGTGAAGCCAACGCAAATGGGAAGCTGCACGGTCGGCACGCGTCTTTCTTCCAGCTCTGTGATTCCGTTTCTCTCGAAGAGTTTTTTTGTATTGTCGATTGTACATCTACAAGAATCGCGGGAAAATTAATATAAAGCTTTATACAATTAATCGCGACAACCAAATTTATTAGAAGAAATATCATGCGATGATATAGAAATAGTATATTGAATTAATGAATGATACATACATATATATATATATTTTATATGTTATTATTTCACACACTTTATTTGATATTCAATATACTTAGATCTAATTTTATATCAGATTTATGCCGTTGAAATGAGTCAAAGATTAGGAAACTTATTTGAGAGAATAAGTTATTAATTTTCGTAAAAGAAAAAATGTTGTTTGCTTAAAAAGGAGAGGGGAATAATTAATTTTTTATAAGGAGTATAATATCGATATTAAATAAACTCATATATTCCCATTTTTATCCTAAGCTTAATTCAAGGGGAAAGTTTAAGGTGTAAGGAAATTGCTGTTCGGTGCACAATCTTTGGGTGCTCGAAAACGAAGGGAAATATATAGGGTAATGATTTGGAAATTGTCGTTCGGTGCACAATCTATGGGTGCTCGAAAACGAAAGGAATCTCGGGATCTTGGTATAGAGTGTCGCTCAGGGCACTGAAATGCTCGACGACAAGGTAGATAAAGGGTTGGACCACGTCCGAGTTAAAAGAGTGTTGAATGATTGTATTCAATATAATATTAAAATTTATTTTACTTCCTGTTGTCGATTTTTTTATGGGAGGGTAAAGGTATAAGGAGAAATGTCGATCAAGGGCACGAAAATGCTCGATGACGAAAGGAATTATATAGGGTGATGATTTGGAAAATGTCGTTCGGTGCACAATCTATGGGTGCTCGAAAACGAGAGGAGTCTTGGATTAGGGTAAGAACGACACACGGGCACAGCGGGGGTGCTCGCAGCGTCTGGGTAAATAAGGGGATGGACGACGTCCGAATAACAACAGGAGTATGTATTCTATTCTCAAGTCTAATTATATCGTTTAGTATCGATATTATTATTATGAATGCGAGGAGGGTCGTATGATAATTTTATATCATTTCTAAAGGATCGACTGACTGTGGACTGTCAGCTGCATGCCAATGCTTGACAGGGGTTTCTTTTTATTATGCAAAGGATATATAAGGTGCCACTGGAAACATGTGGAATGCGAGATGGTGAGAAACAGAGAAGGTTGTCAGTCGTTTATAGATTTCCTAATCTTCGTAAAGATACGGCATATTCTGATATTTGAGGAAGATTATGATTACTTACCGTATCGTTGCGACGAATCTCAGGTTTTAGCCAAGTCTTCTGTGCAATTTTCGAACCTTTGCGTCTCCTGGAGGACCTCGGTCACGGACGATTCAGGCCGGATTGAAATACACAGATATATGCACAAATGTCTTTTATTTCTAAATTGTACACTTGGTCTTGGTCTAACGCACGACCGACAAAATGAGAGAGTGTCGATATAGTATACAGAAATTTTATAAGTACTACGCGAGGTAGCAAGTGAATTGCGATAATAAGACAGAACGAAAATGGTCTGACTCTAAGTGAAAATGATCTGTCTCTAAAATGATCTATATCTGATTCTAAATAATCTGTTTCTGACGCTAAGAGCTCGGATTTTTCGGTTTATATACTGTCGAGACAAAGGTATTGAGATCGGACATTGGTGTCGTGTGAAACGATTCGGGGTGTTTCGGGGAGATAAATTTTACATTTCTTACATCTACGGTGTCCTTTTAATTAGAGCACCTGTCGGCATGCCCTCTGAATGACTTCATCCACCGGATATCGGCAGTACGACGGAGGTTTCTACGCGGGTACTATTGTCTAATTTCCGGGCTAATGTAAATAAGACGGTGGTCGGCGCGTGGCGGCAAGACGTTACAATAGAATTAAATTAACTTATAGCCGACACTTGCGTTCGTGGAATCGAATAATACGTCGTTAGTTCGTCGTTGAGGAAAAATCTAAAAGGAGTTAAATGTCAATATTTGTCATTGTTACAGAGTCGGTAACGTATATGAGGTTATTTGCAATTTGTTACGGGTGAATTTTGATTCCACAAGCGAAGCGTTTCGGTGTCTTAAATAAACATACTAGTGCGTAATATTTAAACGAGTTATCAAGCTAGAATAGAACGTTTTATATAAGTAACTGATTATTTATGAAGTCGTAACTGTAGTTTATTGAAACTATTAGTTAACTACTTAATTGAAGAGTTTTAACATAAAAATAGATTTCAAAATTCATTCTTAGTTATTTTAATTGTTTATGAGATGGTTATTTCCAATAAATCGTTATGACTTCATAATTTAAAATATATATATACTTGTATATTTGTTAAAGGAATAATTGTAATTTTATGTTAGTTCGGTTGATAGTTCTAAGTTTCCTAATAACTATAGATTATTATAGATATTAGAACATTGGTTTAGATTAGTTTATTATTATGTTTTCATTCATGGAATCATTTTCATAATAACTTGTTTTTGATAATGCAACTACGTTACTTGTTTAGTTATTTATTTTAAAGTTGAATTTTTCTCTCATGGATGGAGTCGAAACAATTAGTTATTTATTTTATAAAAAGAATTGCTTCAACAAGTTATTATTTTTCATGATTTCATAAAGGCATAACGCATATCTCCTTAATTCTATGTCGAAGTACTTAATATTACTTAAGTCCTAAACTCGCAAAAGATTAGAGTCCGCGCGCGGGTTTGTTCTATAATTTGACCGCTAGTTAGTTCTAGAGTGTTATGCGCGCGAGAGTCGTGCCTAGTGATTGCGCCCGATTGGTCGCGTCGCTAGTTCTTAAAATGAAGCTCGCTTATTGGTCCTGTCATGGGGAAATCTTGGATTTCCAATTAATAACTAAAAGTATATTTAATTTTTAAGTTAGAGTAGGCGTATGCGATAAGAATAACAACTAATTGATAATAGATAAGCAATAATAAGAATAATTAATATTTAAGAATAGCGTGAATAGATTACATAATTGTTAAGTAGTTTCTAAGTAAAAATGTTGCTTAGTTGTTATTGAAAATAGGGGTTCGAAAAAATGGCGGGACGTCACACATGTAATGGCCGCAGCCACGTACTCACGTAGATTAAATTGTTAAATTAAACAATTTCCCGTGATTTTTCAGGGGTGCCTCCAATTAGTGGTATGGATTTTCACAAGGTCTTCACACAAGATATGCTTAAAATGATCAGCGTGGTCTGAAATGCAAAAATAACTTCACTCTATATGGAGCTCAAAAATCACGCGTGGGACTTAGTCTCTGGCGCAAGCCGAACCCTCGTTCCCTCCCTAGCCATCGCCCTAGGCAACGGGTCCTCAGCTCGCGCCACCCTCGCTCCCTCCCTTTTTTTTTTTTACGAGGGATGAGGAAATGCATTATGTACGCCGGACAGCCCGTACTGACCGGCAGTGTGGGACTTCCACCCACTAAACCTCACCCCCGTTTCCAACTCTGGCCGTAGCGTCGGGAACTCAGGGACCCGCTTGCGCATGACTGCCTGAGAACCCGGCTGGCCAAGTGACACATCCATCCATAATCCATCCATTCCCTCCATTCCCTCCCCCGGTCTCAGAGCCAGCCAACCCTTCCCAACTTGACTAAATTGAACAAACCCCCGTGAACCTGACCCCGATACCCTGTATGAGTGTGTGTGTGTGTGTGTGGGTGTGGGTGTGGGTGTGGGTGTGGGTGTGTGTGGGTGTGGGTGTGGCTGTGTGGGTGTGGGTGTGGGTGTGTGTGTGGGTGTGGGTGTGGGTGTGGGTGTGGGTGTGGGTGTGGGTGTGGTTGTGTGTGTGTGTGTGTGTGTGGACATAGTACTAGCCACGTTTCAACAGGTCTATAATCTGAAAAGTTTTTTAAAAGATGATGGAAATGTTCCATATGCATGTCAGTTAACCATTCGACTCGAATAGTTATATCTTTTATCCACATATCTTCTGCGTTCATGTGTGGCGATATTTCTACGATATCCATTAATCCTGAGGATGTCATGCTCCCCCAAAATCCTAATGTAATTCTTCCACTATGTTGAGAAGGCAGCACGTATTTTGGATTTAGGCGTTCTCCGTTCGGTCGCCACACTCTGCGTCTCCCATCTTCGGCCGAACTAAATACTTTTTCGTGCAACCATATAATTACATTCCATTCTTCCTGCGGAGAATTTAAATACTCTAATGCAAATTGCACTCTTCGATTTCGATGATTTTGAGTGAGTGCAATTTTTTTCGCTGGTGGATCTGAACGAACTTTAGCCGATTTCAAGCGACGTCTCACTGAGTTTACCGAAATCGGATAATTATTGTTGTTTAAAACTGCTGCAGCAGGATTAAAGGGATTCGCGTCAATTAACTGGACAATATCTTCATCTTGACGAGCTGTAATTTTTCTTGGTCCTGCGTAATTTTTTCTATGATCGTGTAAAGTTTCAAAGCTTTTATATTTTCGAATCCACAATGACACTGTTTTTTTTGCTACATCCTACTGTTTGTGCGATAACTGTTTTATGTACACCCGATTCATAGAGCCCGATAATGCGGCCCCTATCTCTTTCTGACAAATACATTTTGCCAAACTAGGAGACGATTGAATTCTAATGCGGATTGTTTAACCACCGATAAAACTTAAGGCACACATGGAGCATGCTAAATATTTTTATAATTAATAGTATCTAATTTTATCTTTAATAATTTATAATTAATAATAATATTAACTAATTAATAATTTTTTGTCGCTAGTAAATAAATTCAAATAGGGAATATTAATGATCAAGGGAATCTTGTAATCTCGTACCAAGAGATACGTCTCCCTAAAAATATTCTTCCAACTTCGTCCGTGTAAGTTATTTGCTAGTTGGGTCGAATTATATTAATATTCCCTATTTTAATAATAATATATTTATATATTTATATATTTACAATACACAATGTCGTGATGTTATTATCTGTATTAATCTGTATAAATCAAATGTGAAAAGTATTATCTTTTATAATAATATTTTTAGTTAATTTAATTAATTTTAATTAATTAATTATGTTAATTTTAATAATTTTTAGTTTATTTAATTTAATCTTTTCTTTCTCTCTCTCCCCTCTCTCTCTCTCCCCTCTCTCTCCCTCTCTCCCCTCTCTCTCCCTCTCTCCCCTCTCTTTCCCTCACTCCCCTCTCTCTCCCTCTCTCTCCCTTTCTCCATCTCTCTCCATCTCCCCTTTTCTCTCTCCCGCTATCTCTCCCTTTCTCTCTCCCTCTCTCCCTCCCTTTCTCTCTTTCTCTCTCCCTCTCTCCCTCCCTTTCTCTCTTTCTCTCTCCCTCTCTCTCTCTCTCCCCCTCTCTCTCTCTCCCTCTCTCTCTCTCTCCCTCTCTCTCTCTCTCTTCCTCTCTCTCTCTCCCTTTCTCTCACCAGTTGAACTATGCCTCAAACGGACAGCACCAGACCACACAAAGCGTACTTACACAAGTTCCTCCTATGTACCTTGGAGTGCCTCTTCACATTTGCTTCATCGTCCGATACGAATAAGCAATTTTGGTAAGTGCACATGTATACCTGAAAAAAATTAATTTTTATTAATTAAAATTTTTAAATAAATAAATTATTTAATATAACTAATATTAACAAATAAAATAACTTACAGTTTTAGTTGAGCGCTGTGGGTGAGCTTCTAAAATAAATATATAATATAAAATAATTTAAAATAAGTTACATTTATTAGCTGAATATTCTATATGTATACAGTGCGTCTACAAAGTTTCAGGACTACTTTAATTAACACAAAAGTTCATATAAACATATATCTCAAACTTATTTATTACCGAGATATTAAAGTGTAAAGATATATTTCTAATAGTGTGATGTGGCTACTAGAGGATTTCATGACAACTGGTCGACTAAGATTTCAACGAACTGTAAACATTGAAGAATTACTTGAATGAATTACTTGAAGAATTACTTTGAATGTTTATTCTTACCCTTTAATATCTTGGTAATAAATAAGTTTGAGACCTATGTTTATATGAACTTTTTTGTTTATTTTGGCCGAGAGAACGCGTCTTTAGAATAGTGCCGTGCAATTTTTAAACACCCTGTATACATTTATTTATAAATAAATTAAAAAATTATTTGGTTCCTCGTCATACACCATCGCCGGCAAAATTGGTCGCGCCGGCCCTGGCGAAACCGCCCGCACCTGCCCAGCCGTCGGCGAAATCGCCCGCGCCTGCCCAGCCGCTGGCTATACCGCTCGCGCCTGCCCAGCCGCCGGCTATACCGCTCGCGCCTGCCCAGCCGCCGGCGAAACCGCCCGCGCCTGCCCAGCCACCGGCGAAACCGCTCGCGCCCGCCATTTCAACATCGACGAAACCGGCCCTATCTGATAAATTATAGGCAAAAACACTCGCGACCGTTCCGTCTCAAACGAAAACACCTGCGACGGCCCCGCCTCAGGCGGAAACACCCGCGACGGCCCCGCTTCAGGCGAAAACACCCGCGACTGCTCCGCCTCAGGCGAAATCGAACGTGCCGGCCCCGCTTCAGGCGAAATCGAACGTGCCGGCCCCGCTTCAGGCGAAATCGAACGTGCCGGTTCCGCTTCAGGCGAAATCGAACGTGCCGGCCCCGCTTCAGGCGAAATCGAACGTGCCGGCCCCGCTTCAGGCGAAACCGATCGCGCCCGCCGCGCCATCGGTGCCTCCATCCGCGCCGGCGCCATCGCCCGCGCCGCAGCC
>CAXASD010000150.1:0-37109 GCA_963971435.1 Lasius platythorax | reverse complement strand
GATATTAATATATAATTGTATGTGTCTCTTTATATTTATATTTTTTTATATTTATATTTTTATATTTTATATTTATATAAAAAAGCTAAGAGTGGATTTTTATTATTTACGCTCTTTCTATTCTTTATTTTTTTAATTAGTTCATCTTTTATGTGCAAAATAAATTTCAATGAAATTACAATATTTATCTAATTACTAATTTTTACGTTTTTATTGTAAAATCAAAATAGTACGAGACACGCGAGATCTAATAAACGAGCCAAGCCGCTAAAGCATATATGATTCTCTCGAAATCTTGAGGCTGGCGACGCGTTATAGCTATAGCTATAGTTTAGGAAAGAAAGAGGCAGAGAATTGTATGTCTGTTCTCTTCTACTGCCCGAAGCTGGCCGAACGCCGAGCGCACACGTACACGGCTCCTTCCTTGTGTGCGCTCCTAGCCCCTCCACGCTGTATGGCTGTAGTGTCTCGAAACTGGCATCACTGAGTAGCGCGACCCCCATCGAAGGGACCGCCCCCATCACGCGCTGCCGTGTATATATAAGACGCGCCGGCAAGCGCTTCGGCACCAGTCCCGATTCCGACTCCCGTGACTCCAGATCCCAGACTATTCCTTGCCTCCGCAAAACCAGACAGCAGGCGTACTCGCTGTATCGCCGGGTGTACACGGACACTGGTTCCGCTTCTCCGACACCGCTAAAGCCAGGCAGCGGGCGTACCCGGGTGCTGGTTCCGCTTCTCCGACACCGCTAAAGCCAGGCAGCGGGCGTACTCGCTGTGACACCGAGAGTACCCGGTCGCTGGTTCAACTTCTGCGTAGCTCTCCACTTGTATATATCCCGCGTAGGTTTAAACTCACCGCGTGTCCGCCGCTCGACGGTTTTCTGCTCGCACGCCTTCTGCGTGGGTTTCTCGTTGTATATATTCCGCGTAGTCGTAAGTTCACCGCTTGTACGCAGCTCAGCAGCTTCTTGGCTCGCACGCCTTCTGCGTGGCTTCCCACTGGTATATACACCTTCCGCCTAGTCGTAAGCTTGCTGCTTGCCTGTTTCACGTATAATTAAGATCACTGCTTGTCTGTAGCTTGACAGTCATTTTGCTGGCCTGCCTTCTGTACCTTATTAACGAAGCTAACAATAAAGAATCATTATTACCAACAAAGGAAAGCGAATTCGAGTTTCCTCCTTCTCCCGAATCCTGGCACCAGCGAGCCTGATCCGCGGCGTCGGGAAAGACAAACCGTTACAATATGTACAGTGTGAGTGTTTCAAATACGTGGATGCATGTATACAAGATAATTATGCGAGCGGTGAACGCGTACAGTATGAAGGTGTAACGCATGCGTGCGTGTATGTACAATGCAGTGCGCGAGCGGTGAACGTGAACGTATAAATGGGCATATATCGTATGCGAGTGTGGTTATGTACCGCGTGAGATGTACGTATGCGGGCGAGATATGCGTGTATTAGCAATGCGTGTGCGGGTACGAGTGAACGGACGGTGAATGCAATTGTGAGCGTTTACAAGGTGCACGCGGTCGGCATGTAACGAACGTGTATCAACGTGTGATGGACATGGACGGTATGCATGAACCGAGCGTGTGCGTGAATATGTACAGTATGTTGCGATATACATATGTGTAGCAGACGAGTAAGCAGATGCGTTATGTAAATTTAACGGTGTGCGTGTAACGAACGAGTAAATGTGTATGCGGTATGTACAGTGTGATGCGACCGAATCGGACCGTGCGGTAAAGACCTTTATTTTAGATGTCCGATTGTACATTAATTGCAGCCGGGTTCAGGTGATTTAAACTTTCGCTTAGTATTTCGGCCTTTGGTATAACTATCGACGTATATATAGAATTTAAAGATCATGGTTTTTTTCCACATAAAGTTCGGGATATCGACCAAAATTGGAGTATACCAATCGATAGAGAATCACATGAGACGAATTTTGGATTTATAAATTTTAGGCCGAATTTTGCGTCAAATACCGGCCAAAGTTGGACTATACTAATCGATAGAGAATTGCATGGGACGAATTTTGGACTTATAAATTTTGGGCCGAATTTTGCGTCGAATACCGACCAAAATTGGACTATGTATTTTGGACCGATTTTAGAATTTAAGATCATGGGTTGTGTTCGGACGGTGTGTGGATTCCCGGTTAGGATCGGAGCGTGGATTCCGAATCAGGACGGAAAATCCAACGAAACACGAGTTGGAAGCGTGCAACGTCATCATTCACGCTATGGACGCTATTTTTTTCGAGGATGGGCAGCAAACGCTGTTGGTGCTATTAGCGCCATAGCGAGCTCCTCGAACACTTGCTGTTTAGAACACTCGCTGTTTAGAACACTCGCTGTTTAGAACACACGCGAGTCGCGCCATTGTGCTCACCGTTAATTCGGCAGTGTTTATTTCCAATGTTTATTTGCAGTTTTTTTTTCAATGGAAAAAATAATATCAATCTTAAAGATAGTGAAACAGGACTGCTGTATCCTGTAAAAGTGACTCCTGAAGAATTGGTGTGGATGCAGAATGGTAAGCTAGATAAGTTATGTTTCGGCGGCTTATGTTGAATTCTGCATTGCATATTAATGTGAAATAATGGACTCGTAGATATATATTTTACTACCCAATATCTCGAAGAATATAAAACTCGACTGGCTAGTCAACTCTGTAAGTCTCAGTTTGAAATCTATTATTGGCCCTTCGTAGGGCAAAAGCGTTTAATCTGTCATACTCCTTATTAACTTGATTCTCTTGTATTACACAGGTGCTGAAAATGCTGGAATAGAGGCCATACCAGAGTTTGCCAAATATAGATTAGAAGGCTCACCAAAGTCTACTGAAATCAATTTTTCGACCTTACCAGAGTCTGCAAAAACTAATGAGAACAATCCCCCTTCTAATGGTAAACATATGAACAAATTGATGAAAGATATAAAAAAGATGATTTGCATTGACGATGAAATTAACATACTGCATCCTTTTCTTGTGTTTCAATTTTTAAGTGATTACATAGCGCCGTACTGCTCCTCGTGGAGAAATTCAGAAAGCAACAGAGTGATCTGTCATCAGGAAAGGTCTCCCAAAGAAAATTTTGGAACAAAATTTCTGTCGTTCTAAAAGAGAAAGGGCATGACGTGTCAGAACCACAATGCATGTCAAAGTTTAATGGCATAAAACGCACTTATTAATCTATCAAGGATCACAATGCCAAGTCGGGAAACAATTTGAGAACTTGGACATATACTGAGGTTTGAAATTATTTCTGTTCTTATCCCACTATTGGGAAATGCATTGTATCAATGACTAATATCTTATTTACAGCACATGGATTCACTACTGGACGAGAAGCCTTTTATGGTGCCTGTGGCCATCGTCTCTTCCTCCAGGCGAAAGAGAATTAATAGCAAATGTAGCAGCTCAAACAGTGACAATGAGGCATCAGCATTCACTCCTTCACGTGAATATCTAATTGTAATGTATGTATGTATTATTGAGTAGTTCTATGTTCATGTTCATTTATGTTTATGTTTCAAGAAAACGCAAGGTTGATAAGGAGTCGCTTATCAGTGAGATAATAATAAAAAGCCGAAAGATAGCTGAACAAAATAAAGAGCTGCGCCACCAAGAAAACAGAGCACAAAGAGATAATTTTCTTGCTGCTCTGGATAAAATTCATAAGAAGCTATAACTGATTATTAGATTATATTTTATATTATAAAAATATAAATTTATATTTTCTTGTTATACAGGGTGTCCCCCATTTTAACTTTCACACCGTAATATCTCGAAAACCATGCTGTTACTGAATGTAATATTTTCGACAGATTTAATTTCGCTAACAGGAAATATTCCTGAAAGAATTTTTTTTTGACCGATGTATATGTATTGAATCAGGCTGTTATTCATGTATTGAATCAGACTGTTTGTAAAATTTCTTTCTGATCATACGACACAATTATCACGCTGATTGGTTCTTACGAAAAAATTTGATGAAAAACTTTGTAAGGTACGAGGCACCAGAGTCCGACTCTCGTCGAGTAGCGATCAGTCTGACGACGGAGATCTATCGAGCAGTACTGTATTTAGCGTTCGTTTCGCGAGCCATTTGCTTTACTGTTTTTGCGAATTTGGTCATCTATCTGAGACGCTCTTTGAGACGAGTAAAATAAAAAACTGAGTTCCACGCTAAGTGACAATGTGTATGAAAAATTTCTTTAATTATTAATAAAAGTGTCAATCAATTGCAACTGTTCGACTCTTTAGTTTGTGTGTCGTTCGACGTTCCGTCGACTGTACCCAGTCTCACCGGCGAAAAACTTTGTTTTCAAAAAGTGTGTTTCACGAACACATGCATTTTCAAAAAAATGTTTCAAATACAAGTTGTAGGGTTTGGAAGGAGCCATCAAATGAGCTGACTAAATTTTGCGTCCGGCGCCTACTATGGACCCAATAAAACCCAACTTGATTTTCTTTAATAGAATCCTAATTTTTTATAATGGATTCGTATTCTACACAAAAAAATAAGAAAGTTTTGTTTCGGTCATTTTTTACTTAACCCCCTCCAACAGGCCCAATAAGGCCCCGGAAGGTTCCGATTACTTTTCTCGGATGAGTCTTCACATCCAGTCCCAGAGTCACCTTGTAGTAATCCTTTAATATTTCGGTCTTACTTTGGGCCCATAGCCCATAGTTTTGGGCCCAATAAGGCCCCGATAACTTTTTTCGAATAAAAATCTTCATATCCTGTCCCTTCCGCTCACTTCCGCGTGAGCATGGATTAGCGTCGTGCAAAGAGTAAAAGTCGTAAAAAACGTTTTCGCGAGCTTAACTTCGCGTTGCGATTATCGGGTTGCGATCGTTCTGGCGGGCAAAACCTCTCTCTATTTCGCCGGAACTTTGTACGTCACTCTTCCCGCTTCGTTATCGCTCCCATTGTCGCGTTATCGTTGGAATTCGGTATATCTACGAATATCTATGTAAAAGACGCCCGAGAAACGTCCTGAGGCCGCTGCGTCTAAAGGCCTGCGATCTAACATTGCCGCGGTGTAATTCGATACGGCTTCCGGCCTTTCTTTCTCGCCGCTCAGCCTCGCAGCCCGACATCCGCGAAAAGGGCGTAATTCAACCACCTCTTTGCGCTAATTACTGTGCCTGATACTCTGACACGTATATTTTTTTTTGTAACCGAAGTATATTCTCTTTTTCGCTTTCAATTTAACCATTATCTATTAATACCCTTATTATTTTCATTGGAAACTTTAAATCTAAACTTTAATATTTTCTGCTTACTTCAATCGCTTTACATTTTGTTCAATTTCATTGTTGCTTCTTTAATAAAACTTTGTTAACTACTCATTATTTCGCTTGGAATATTTCGCTGTCGGTCCTTGTGTGTTTCGTTCGTTTCATCTGTCGATTGTCGATTTCTGTCGTGCCTCCTATTACATTTCACCATCCATTAAACACCATCCTGCCCCTCTACCGTTAGGTAAGCTAGTCGACCCGTAGTACAGGAAGTGTTTTAGAATCCTTCGCGGCACTTATGTTATTTATTGCATATTTGTGGATTGACGCGTAAAAGACCGCGTGGCGCCCAATTCTATATTTCTCGCGTATCTGAGCTTCCGATTCACTATGGTTCCCGCGGAAATTCAAGCACCCATGTTTCCTATGCCTTCTTTTCTTTCTCGTTTTCTTTTGACGACGTCCGCTCCCCAAGCTCGTCGCGCGTTACACATGTCCGAACAAGTAATAGACCAACAAATAATGTCGCAAAAATTTGGCGGAATTTAGGTTCAAAAATCACCTCAATATACCTTTTTACACAAATCCGTGATGACTACTAAAAAATTTTTACAAGATAATCCGGACATTATTTTTACCAGAGCTGACAAAGGCAACACTACAGTTGCCATGGACAGAATTAAATATTTTAACAAAATGACAGACATGCTAAATGACGTTAACACCTATACCATAATCAAAAAAGACCCGAGTAATAAATTAACTAATAGCCTCCGTAGCCTGCTCACAGACTGGAAGAAGAATAACTATATTTCTGAGAAAACGTATAAAACATTGAATTGTTCTGACGGGACATTACCGAGAGCGTACGGGTTACCAAAGATACACAAGCCGGACTGCCCTCTCAGGATAATAGTTTCTTCCAAAGGTAGCTTGTTATACAACTTAGCAAAATTTCTGCAAGACATGATTCACGACTCCATACCCATAGCCGAGAGTCATGTCGCCAACAGTTTTCAATTAGTAAATAAACTAAAAAATAAATACATAGACGACCAGTATAAATTGATATCACTCGATGTGGTATCTTTATTTACGAACATACCATTGGATTTTGCAATGGACAGTGTCAATGATAGATGGTGTCACATAGAAAAAAGTTGCGACATCCCGAGAGAGAATTTTTTAGCAGCGGTCCGGCTCGTGTTAAATTCCACGTTTTTCTCATTTAACAATCGATATTACCAGCAAACCTTTGGAACTCCCATGGGCTCACCATTGTCACCAATCATTGCGGACATCACATTGCAAGATTTGGAAAGAAAAGCGATTGCAAATTTGCCTGTAACACTTCCGTTTTATGTCCGTTACGTCGACGATATTGCGATGGCGGCCCCCTCCACCATGATTGTGGAGATACAAAAGATTTTTAACTCATACCATCCAAGACTACAGTTCACCATGGAGGGGGGCGTCGACAACAATCTCAACTTTTTGGACGTCACTATTATAAAAAACAACAATACGCTAAATTTCGACTGGTATCACAAGCCGACGTTCTCGGGACGTTACTTAAATTTCGAGTCACAGCATCCTCTCTGCCAAAAAAGAGGCACAATAATTGGTCTGACTGACAGAGCGTTTCTTCTCTCTAATCCGAGATTCCACCAGAAGAATTTAAATTTTATTATTAACCTATTACTTGACAATAATTATCCATTAACTTTCATATTTAACACTATTCATGACAGACTAAAATTTCTTATTCTTAACAATGACAAGAACACTACAAAAAACACTCAAGACAAACTCAATAAAAAAAAAGTTGCATATTTTAATATTCCATATGTGGAGGGAATCTCGGATCAGTTCAACAGAATAATTCGTGACTTAGATATAAGAATGTCGTACACGGGAATAAACAAGCTTAACAAGTATATTAAAGTATATAAGGACAAACAAAACAATGAGTTTCGGAAAAATGTTGTTTACAAAATCTCGTGCAATAATTGTGATGCCTCATATGTGGGCCAGACCCGTAGATTTTTAAAAACCAGAATGAAAGAGCACCGCAGCCATATTAATAGGAACACATCGCAACGGTCAGTGATAACGGACCACAGATTGACGAACCACGAATTCGATTGGGAAAATGTAAAAATTTTAGACGAGGAACCGATTTTAGCGAAAAGACTGCTGTCAGAGATGATATACATAAAGAGACAGAAGAACAGCATTAATTTGCAGACCGACACGGAACAATTAGAACAAATTTACATTCCGATTATAGATAGCTTACGGCCTGTTTAGTTTTCTTTTTCTTTTTTTCTCTTATTGTTCCTTTGTTGTCTTTTTGTCATCAATAATCCAAATAACATGTTTATACGAACCACAGTTGTTGTTTGACATTTATATCTGACAGTATAGATATTGTTATGATCGATGTGCGATGTGAGTTAAAGCAATTTCTCAGACTTGTGCGTAAGGATCTCGTGGCTTTCTGTGCGGCTCTACGATTGTCTTTGGTGAGTTGCCTCTTATAATATTTTATAACAGCAATTTATATATTGCTATTCGATACAGCGATGTGCATTATTTGTCAATGCACATCCCGCTTCCTACCGGCGGGTACCGATCGGGAGGCGTCTCTAGAGGGGATCGCGGGGTAGCCTGGATGCCGCGTAGACACACTGCTAGTCGTATCATTATTCGTAATTCAAGCGTACGTTTTAATTTCTTTTTTTGTATATATAATCCGATCACCGGTTCTTGGTTATGTTTCTCATGTCATGTAATTCATTTGTTTATACAGTTACTGAAGATGGCCCGAAGCGGGACCGAAACGTCTAATTATATAATAAAGAGTAGTTTAATCTAAACAACTGTATTTACTCGCGCCTTTACCTATGCGGGCTGGCTCTTATTAGCCGTTTATTTTATTATTGTCATTTCTAGAGCCTTTATTTTGTTTATTTATTGTTTATTTATTAAGTAAACTATGTTTCCTAATTTTTGTCACAAAGTTTTATTTCGTTTCTTCGACTCAGTATTAATTGTAGTCTTTATACAAGTATAATCGAAGAAAAACTTGTAGTATGTTGATGTATGAAATGTTATTTATTTATGCTATTTTTGCTTGCAACCTATTTATCTCAGAAAATAAAGAACATACAGTAGTTACCAAACGATTATTTTGTTTCTTAACTTTTGTCAGTAAGTGTATATATCATAATTATTGCTGCAGATATTATATTGTTTGTCAATAAGATCCATCTGTGCCATAAAAAAGAAACTATTTGTCTAATTTTAAGCAAAAAAAATATTCTAATTCCCTTTGATAATTAAAAAATCTTCTAAAATTAGTTAGGAAGTGTTTAAATCAGCTTTTCATTATGTTCATAAATTCACTTCATCATTACTTTTCTTTACTGCCATATTGTATACTGCCATACTTTTTTATGACTTCAATGTATATCTTATTATCAGTTAATATCTCATTATCAAAAAAAATAAAATAGTCCACACAAGTCCACAATTACATTTATATACAAATACTCAAATACACAATCATGTATTAAGCTTTATTGAATATAACAATTTTAATACTGAAATATAGTAATAAACGAGTTATATAAAATTTCTAGTATGGAAAATACTTATACTTGTGATTTAGAGCTATTTTCTATATCACTTTTGTATGAAAACAATGTTTAAGCAATAAAATAAAATATATACATATATTACAGCAATATTTCTCTATACAACTCTCTGAACAGATAAAATATATATTTTAAAGCGCAACTCTCCTTTGGACAACATTTTTTAAATATACATTTCAAAATTTATTTATAAAATAACATTTCTTTGTATAACTTTTTAAACAGGTGCGTAAACTTGACGCTTTATTTCTACCTTATTTCAAAATATATAGTATATTTCGATATATAACAATACTTAGCGAGTACTGTTTTGTATATCACTGAGGTCAGAACATACAAGACAACCGAATTTTTCTGTCACCCTGCTGAAGATGGTTCGAAGAAAAAACCGAAACGTACAATATAATTAGAGAAGAATTTAAAAACAAGTTTGTGTGTGTTGCGCCTGATATCTGTACCTGGCTCTTATTAGCCCTTTTCATACCTGAATTTGGAAAATATTGCATCTTTGAAATCCAAATTACGTCATTCGACATCAAAATGACGTGCGCCTACTACCCTTACTAAATACATAGAAAAGTATCCAAATCTATATATAGACAACCAACAGAAGTTTAAAATATAAAAAATTGTTAAACAACTGTTAATTAACTTTTCAAAAACAAATCAATAGCTAGCCAAGTAATTGATTACTTTAAAAACTGATGTATACATACAAGTGTTATTTTAATGTATCTTCTACTCATTCAAATAATAGTTGTACAAAGAAGTGTTACTTTAATGTATATTTGTATAATGTATATTTTACTATAATGTATATTTTGTTGTGTGTGTGTGTGTGTGTGTGTGTGTGCTTAAATTTATTTTTCCTATAAAAATAATGATATTAGAAAATTGCGCCAATTCAGAATAAAACTCAAACATACACTATATAATTTAATTTATTGATGCAGTACTATTTTGATAACGGTTAAAATATAGACAACACGCTTAGTAAACACAACATAAAGCAATAAAAAGTAAAAAAAACGCAAAAAATTTGGCGCCGCTAATTAATTCTCTCTCTCTCTCACACACACACACACACACACACACACACACACACACACACACACACACACACACACACACACACACACACACACACACACACACACGCACGCACACACGCACACGCACACACATATATATATATATATATATATATATATTGTGACGTTGCCGTCCCGCGCGCGTCCGCCGAGTTCCTCCCTAATCGCGTCAGGCGAGAAATTCCGAGAACCGTGCCGCAGTTTCCAGAGAGGCGTTTTGTTATCGTTTTAATTTCGAGTCCTATAGGATTTTATTTTTATTCTTTTATGATACGAGCGAATGAATACGGAGGCGGTTGAGGCAGAGGCGAAACCAGAGGCACGGCTAACGACAAAATCCTGTGGAGAACACGGCAGGGTAGCGAGCACAAATCGAAAGCGGAGAACGCGGAGCACGAGCCGGGAGGAAAAAGCAGAGGCAAGGCCCGTGGCATTCTATCGGAGAGAAGGCAGCGGTGGAAACTTTGCGACGGCCCTGTCGAACGGGCCTTACGAATATTTTCGGCAATATAGCGGGTACCTGCGCCTCCGACACGGACTTGGAATTGTCGCTTACCGGCGTTGTCGCGTGCCGTCGCGTGCCGTCGCGTGATTGGCCGCGATAACACGCACCCCGCGTGCGCAGCATTGGAGTGATCGAAGGCCCCGAGCCATCGATCCTGGATCGAGAGAATCCGGGAGTCAGCCTGTCGCGACACGTGTGCTGGGGAGGACCTCGTGCTACCGATCCCGTGTTGCCGCCTTGCAAAGGATTTTTGGTTGAGAAGGACGAGCGTTGCCGACCTACCCGAACCAGGAGGGACGAGATGCCGGTGAGGTTGCCCTCCGTATAATACGCCGTGTGATCGCGTCCGAGATCGGGTAACTCTGTTGTCGTCGTTGGAAGTTTAGTGATTTTTGGTGTCCGGGCTATGCCCCGTAATTAATAAAGTTCTTAGTGTCGCGGCCACGACGACAAGTGATCTCGATCCCGTGAGCCTGCAGAGCACAGGCCTCGTTATTGTAGATAATTGTGATTTCGCGATCGCGTTAAAGTATTGACGGCTTTCTGGAGATTCGCGTCGCGAATATCTTATTGCATGTAATTAAGCGTCATATAGTTTGTCGAAGTATGTAGTGTGAATGTGATAGAGTGATTGAGCGTCGCGTTCGACGCGTGAGATTGCGTGAACCGCCTGTAAGGCGTGAATGCGTGTGAGAGAATTGCGTCGCGTTGCCGCCTTTGTCGGCGTCTCGATTTCGCTTACTCTTCGCGTCGGTATCAATAATTTTGCTGCGACTCAATGCGGCTGGCGAGGCCGTTGTTACCGAAAATCGTCGTTGTATCCGGAAGTCGGGAAATGTCCGATTTATAATTCCATGTCGTTGTAAGAGAATCCGATCCGTCGGATCAAACATCCAGTCTCGTAGGCGAATCGTTATCGCCGAGCGTGGCGAATGTGAATGCTTACGTGTCGTTATTACTTCGTCTTGTCTCGCGAATGTTATTGTTCTTAAAGATTATGTGTACGGTTTATTCTCGCATTGTTTTCAGTCGGGTTTAAGGTCTGTTAATATTATTAATTCTGTCCGCCGAATTTCTCGCTCGCGGATAGCACCGCCGTTAATTTTTCGATTTTTTTTATGACTGTCTCTTTTCACCGATTCATTCACTCTCACTTATCTACTTCTTATTTCTCACGAACCGGTTATTATCCCGTATCTCCACTTCTTTCTTTTATTAATTTTGTAATTAACTAAATTCCGTCATTTTGTCTCGCTTTTTATTATTATTTTCAACTGCTTTTAATTTCCTATTCGATTGTAATAAACCCGGCTTTATTTATATTATTTATTCAATTTTTCTTTTTTGTGTGTGTCCGTTACTGTATGTATTGTTCGTTCGTTTTTAGTGTCTACTGTATCGGTCGCCTCTTGCCTAGTTTTGCATTCCGTCAACCAATACCCTGCCCCTCTGCCGTTAGGCGAGCTAGCCCGCCCGTGACGAACACCGGTAATTAACGTTCGCGTAATTTAGCGCGATATCGCGAATTGACGCGTGAGAGATCGCGTCTGGCGCCCAATCTTCGATTCTCGCGTGGGATACGCGGTTTTCGACACGGCACGCGCGGAACTCCCATCAAATCGTTCCTATTCGGCGCGTTATCCTTTCCCTTGATTCCTTCGCCCTTTTTGTCGGCGACTTTCCCGTTCGACTCTCGCGTTCAACGAGGAAACTCCCCGTCGTTGGCGCAAAAGAGAAGATCCGCGCGATGGCGAAAGCGGGACGACAATAAAGTCCGTTCACACCGGGAATATAAAGTCGTTGCAATATATATATATATATATTGTGACCGTGTTATTTTTAATGTCATTAGCAACGGATCGGAAGATCGGTCGTTGGACCAGACCGACGGCACACCTTCGGCGCGATTAATTAGTTACCGCAATTCTATTATATCACGCCAGTCGATCGACATCAAAAGTTGGACGCCAGGCGCGTACATTCACGCCACTCTATATATGCTCGAAAACTCAGAAATCAACCGGGTAAATAATCGCGACGGTGATTCTCCGGCGACTCAGCTAACGGAATTGGTAGAAGGGGCGGTTCTTGCGAGCGGGACGGGATTGAGAATCGAGAGAGACAAGGCGATCTGTAAATGCAGAATAATCAGGCACACCAAAAATAAAATGAAAGTATTAAATATAATTACGAGACCAAGATATGCAAGTAAGCATACAGGACCGACGGAATCATATGTTGGCCGAACGAGTCGGGCGCGATCGAGCGCAAGCGTAGCGGTATCGGAAAATACGCGCGTCGTACGATCAATTATTCGGCGAGTCGCAATTTTAGACGGTCGGCTTGTTTGAGCCTACCATTTATATAATTCCGCCCCGATACCGATAATCAATTTACGCTCGCTCACGGAATCCAGCCAAAATTATTCCGACCGAACGGCGCTCCAAGCAGCCCGAAATGCGAAGTTTACAAGTAACGTAATTCTATATGACGCGCACACGGAAGCGAACTAAATTATCGTAATTCGTTTACGGACGCTAAGACAAGGTGACAGAATCCGTGTTGAATTCGGTGACGTAGATATTTACATTCCTCAGTTACATATAATTACTAACGGTCAATACTTAGGCCGTTTGGTACCTGAGCTGATTCGAACGATAACCATGAACGCGAATAACGGAAACGGACGTGAATAACAATTGTACAAATACTCGCAGTGGACTGTCGGCGGCGTTTACTTAGGAGAGAGAGCACTTATTTCTAAACTGCGTACGGAAGAGAGGCCTGCCGCCCGGTCGTCGTTCCGAATTGCGTCGTACGCGTAATCTTACAGAATTAATATCTTCTTAAACACGCTTAATTGACGACCATCAGGGCTCGACGCGCAACCCTTCCGTACTCTACCTTACAAAATCGGTGGTCTTACAATCCGGACGTCCGTCTCACCGGCTGTTGTCTCAATAATCGGCTTCGAAAGCGATCCAATTTCGGGCCTGCGTCCTCTAAGCCGGTCCGCTAAACAGTGAAGAGCGGAAGACCCGCGGGAGACACGCCGGCGTATTAGCGCGCGATTAGGCCACCTGTGGCGCTATCAGGGCCGCCTCGCGGCCTTCGCAATCCTGATAATCCTTATTGCAGGGACGGGTTTTAGGCCCCGTCGTCACCCTTTTCGGTCGGCCGTCGGAGGCGCGGAAATTGGCAGTCGGCAGTTTCGCTCGGCCCGTCTTCTCCTTCTTTCCAAATGCGTTACGGATCGGTTTCCTGTTCGATCGGTTCTGTCATTTGCTCCGGATCCGGTTTCTCGGGTTCGGGCGAAATACCACGACTCCGCTCCGGGACTCCCACGCATCTGGCGTGCGGATTGGCGCCATCCCCTCGCACCCCCTCTGGACCTGTGAACGGCGAATGCCTTCTGAGACACGGCAGCATCCCTTCCGATTTTGAAGGCTAAGACGTTTTTAATGGCAAAATCAAAGATATTACCTGGCGTGCTCCCGCGTCCGCTGCGTCGGGCCTCCGCTTTCCGTTGATCCCCCTGGCCCCGAGTCGTGTGATAAGCCGGATGAGACCCCGTCTTCGGTTCGTTTGCCACCACTCTCGCAACTAGCCCGATGACGAGTTCGCACAAGCAAAAGCAAAAGAAAAAATTTTAAGAGCGGAATCGCGTCCGATTCCACTCGTGGGCCACTCTCTCCCGCTACCGGGAGGACGCAGGCCCCCGCAAAATTACCGTCCGCAGTCGGGCCATTCGGCCCTTGTGACGGACATTCAAAATGTCACGTCACAATATATATATATATATATTATTGTATTTTAAGAAGGTATCTTTTGATAAATGTATTGATCAATTTTTTAACATTATAGTAGAATTATGTCCTCTTGCAAATGATTTGTAAAGTAAATATAATTTAATAAGAAATTAAAAATTGCATATTATTACGTCCTGTAGAGAGAAGGGCGTAACAAATATTTATCAAAATAAGACGCTTTATAATATATCTCGGGTCGAACGAACTATCAGGCCTGAAAAGCAGGTCAGCGACCAGAAGGATCGTTCGCTTTTACACTGTATGTTTCGAATGTTTGCTCGGTGGTCCCTTTTTAGTAAAGGAATTTAATTCTTATTACACGGGACAGGATCAAGTGCGATTTTGGTCACAAGAAAGAAAATTATTGAACGATTACAAATTTAATCATTAAAAGTTTAATTTATTTATAAAAATAAAAAGGTATTCATAAAAATAAAAATGATAAATGAGAGAAATGATGCATTAATTCAGATTCAATTGTTTTATAGTATATGTTGTTATTATGATTATACTATGACAATTATTTCGCTTTAATAAAATAATTTCTTATGAGCAGAGGCGTATCAAGGGTATGGCAAGTATGGCACATGCCCTGGGCGCCACTTGAAGGGGGGCGCAATTTTTATTAGTTTGGTACGACCCAACGTCCTTCCTCAAGCACGGTAGACATCAATGTATAGCAAAAGCTAAAACAGCAGTCTAACAAATTGCTACCTAAATTTTTGCGAGAAGTTTCATTTACTTCATTTAAACAATATATTATTAAATATTTCATTCATGTTATACAACAGTCTCGCATATACATATATGTAGAAAGCGAAACATTTATTTTATTTTCGCACTTTCACAGAAGAAAGTATCACGGTGGCGCTAGGAGTGCGACGCCATCTCTTTTCAAAAAATAAATGAATAATGGATCTATCGGCAGCTGTAATAGTTGTAATGTAGAGCGGCGTGTTTGCAATAAACTATTGTCTTCAAAAATATTTACTGTTAGTAATTCCGCAGGTACTTTTTAACCCGGATTCATACCTTATATATGCCACTTATTTATTCAGATAAAAGATGAAAGTCTCTTAAAGTCCTGATATCGTACTGAGTAATATGAAAAGTTGTTGTTTTTATAATCCCTTAGCAATATATATAAATATTTATAAAAAATAAATATTTGATGTAAATAATGACTAATTGTTCAAGTTTCTTCTTATTTTTTCCCGTATTTTTTAGCATATATTTTTATTTATTATGACCCATTGTGTGTTCTTGATATAGGGCGCTAGAAAATAATTTTTGCAGTTACGGACAACTGTTCTTCAGGAAGGACGATAGGATATTTTTAACTCGTTAGTAAATTTTTTTATTTTATTTTAAATAAAACGTTTCTTCATGAAGAAGAAAGAAAGTGGAGCTGAAAGACGAAAGAGACAAAAGTTGGAGGTGGAGGAAATCAAAGTCTAACAAATTCTTTATGACCTTCTTTGAAAAGCACAAAGCAAGTAGTTCGACATGTTCTATAAAATCGCTTGCATCTGCTACAAATTTGTTAAAATCCTAAAGTGAATTAAGTACAAATGCGTCACAAGCCGAGAAGGAAGTCAAGTCACATAAATCCGAGTATGATAAAATTAAGGATGAGGCTGTCAGAGAAAACGTGGACATGACAGGAAGAAAAAATGATGATAATGATGGTGATGTTAAGTTTATTGATAAGATTTTATCTGACGACACTGAACTTAATGAACTGGAAGATATCGAAGAGCCTCGAAATGTAATATCGAAAGTAATTGAACAGCATGACATTGGACTTCTGAAGTTTGACAAGGATATTGGAAAAGCAATTCTGTCTGACGCGTTGAGAACAGAAATAATAAAACTAAGTTCGAAATATTTCCAAAGCAATGAGGGGCCTTTCCTATCAACAAATAACCGCCCAATGAACAAAACTTGGTTCAAGAGGAAATTGAGAAATGATCGTGGTCAGGAAGTAACTCGTTCATGGCTGGTCTATTCCCTTCTAAAAAGTCTGCATCTTATATCTGCTGTCTTCTCTTTTCCCGGTCGCACCATCAATCCGCATTGGAGCAGGAAAGTGAATTCAACCAGTGGAAAGCACCCGAAAGAATTAGTGTTCATGAAAATGCTAAAAATCATCGTGAGTGCTTCACACAGTGGAAAGAAATGGAAAGAAATGTAGCTACAGACAGTGGAGTTATTGACGCAAAATTTTGGTCACAAATTGAAAGAGAAAAGCAGAAATGGCGTGACATTTTGATGAGAATCCTTCATTTTATAAAATTCCTCGCGACTTAGAACTTGGCTTTGCGAAAATACAGGGAGTTACTTCAGTTAGGCAATGACTTCAATATGAGTAATTTCCTTGGCTTACTGAAACTACTGACCATATTTAATCCCGTCATGAAAGCACATCTCACTTATGTAGAAAGTCATCCCGGATTGACGTCTTATCTTTCACTGGGTGTCCAGAATTAATTCATCCACCTAATGGCATTCACTGTTCGCCAGAGTTTACTAAAATGCATTCGTAAAGCCAAGTATTATGATCTCATGTTCGACTCGACTCCTGATCAGGCACACCGTGAGCAAATGTCAGAAGTAGTGAGATACGTGGAAATTGATTTTGAGAAGAAAACACTCCGCGTTAAAGAATACTTCCTTTGTTTTATCCAGATAAGCCAGAAGAATGCTGAGAGCTTGGTTGAAGACATCTTGAAGCAGCTAGAGAAGGACGAAATGGAGCTACAAGATTGTCGGTCACAGTGCTATGATAATGTTGCTGTGATGGCTAAACACAGAAGTGGTGTTTGTCAAAGAATAAGAGAAAAACAATCTAGTAATGTTTGTGAAATGCAACAATCACTCACTCAACTTGATGGGTGTACATGCAGCCAAACAGGATCCAATAATGTTCACATTTTTTGGAATCATCGAAGCTCTTTACGTCTTCTTCTCTCGTTCAACACAACGCTGCGAAAAACTAAAAAACGCCGTGCCTGTGGTTGTTAAATCGGAACCAGGTGGAGTGCAAGAATTGCATTATAAGATAAAATTAAGATTGAACGAAAAAACCCTCATCGGCGAATGCACAATCACTACATATTGTTGTATCCTCGCCGTTGGAATTTCGTCGCCCGGTATTGCGCTCGATGCCAGGTGACAGGCCGATCGATAATATCGATCGGCCGCTTTGACAGAAAAAAGCGATGTTGCTTGGAAGTAATAAACAAGAAGGAAAGATTCAGATTTGAATCAGATTTCGGTCAAAATAGACGTGTTAACTATTTAAATTATATTATATTACATATGTGCATTCCGTTATTATTTTGTGTTATTGTTATTTGCATAAAGTTATTTATATTTCTAAGAAAGTGTCCTTTAATTGCATGTGCGCGAGTGTGAGGAAAGAGAATAGAGAAATAGCCAATATTCGTCAGCGAGGACGTAACAATATATATCATTTTAGCAAAACAACACATAAGTTTTCGTGCACCAAAAGCGATAAGAATAAGGAAATTGGAGTTAATTCGAATTAACAATGTTGAATTCTATGAAATCAATTCTTTAATATATTTTAATAAACATTATATTGTCGTGCTCAAGTTCGTCAATGTTTTAATACCTGGAAAATATATGTTGTATATACAATTTAATATTTTAAATAATACAGATTTTTAACAACTTCGTACACAATCCAAGGAAGAGAAAAACAGTAAATAAAAATATTAATAAATTGAAAACACAGAAGTAGTAAAACCCGTCAACAAGTACCTTGAGAAAATACTTTAAGTTCTCCAAAACATGATAGACGATTAAAACGAGACCAGTAAAACAAGAAGTAATGCAATGCAACTGAACAACCGCATAATGAATTACAATTTTCTGATTTTGCTAGGATTTTGGAACAAAGTACTCACTTGCATTGATCGTGTCCAAAGGAGGCAGCAGGATCCTAGCATGAACTTCCACGCTGCTGCCCTGGATTTGAAGGACCTCCGAGATCATTTTGATGATAAAAGAGAAGTGTTGGTCAATGCGTCACTCGAAGAAGGACTTGATCTCTGTCAAGAATGGAATGTTAAAGTTGAAAGACGTCAAAGACAAAAGAAACGAATGGCTGGTGAAAACTCGAGAGACGATGAGTTAACAGTTAAGGGAGAAATGGAAAAAGTCATGAAAAGAACACTCGATCGTCTTTACAGAGGAATGAACGAAAGGTTCACTCGTTTGCAGGACATTGACGCCAAGTTTGGGTTCCTTCTCGATGTCGAAGGACTGTGTTACAATGCCGACAGTAGCAACCTAAAGATGAAGTGCGAAAATTTAAGCGATTTCTACAGCTGTGATATTGATGGACAGCAACTATACAAAAAAATTTTGGATTGCAGAATATTGTTATCAAGTCCGGGCCAATATGAAAATATCAAGATCTGAAAAAATTCTTGAATTTACAAATTTAAAAAATATCAAAATAACAGTACTGAATTTTAGACCTCAAAATTAATTAGAAATGATTATTATAAAATCTAATGCTTCATGAGAAAAGAAGTCGTTTTATTTCATTTATTCCCTCTTCAAAAAAATATAATTTTTTCTTTACTCTCACTTGCTGTTCTATTTATTCTTCCATTTCTGCATATCTCTAATTGTATTGTCGCTTTATCTGAAAACTATGTAATTCTTTGTGATATATATTTCTTCTTGCGATAAGTTAAATAAGTAAATTAATAAATATAATATATATTATTATATATAATATATATTATTATATATAATAAAATGTTATAAATTTACACACACTCGCTCACACTTTCGTTCTCTCACTCTTGCAATTTTACGTTTGTCTTTATTTATTTTTCCATTTTTTCGCTTTCTCACTTTCTGGTTTTCTTTTATTTACCTTATCGTTTTTACGTTTTTTCCGTTCTTTGATTCTTTCGTTATTTCACTCTGTTATATCATCCAAAAATTATTATTACAATTATAGTAATATAAAAAATTTGTTGCGATACAGAACTTATATACGTAAAACGACAAAAGAGGTGGAATACGAAAGTTCACACGAGGAAATCGAACAATTAAACCCGGTCAAATTATGTTTAAGTCAAATAAATTATTCGCTTCGAAAACATTTCCGCGATAGACTTATTAATTTAGCAATCTTCAAAGCTGTAACCGTCAGCTCTGTCATTCGAAAAGACATTATTGTTGTCGAAATAGGAGAAAAAACGAGGGGTACCAATAAACATTGCTAAAACCAGCAAACAATTCGCCCTTGGCATCGTCAAATTTGCAATGACAAGCACGTGTTTGACCGCGTGTCATTGCTCCGGCCGCTAATCAACACAGCGCACGATGACGCCACGACGCGTGCGACGACAAGCCTCGCACGTCACCGCGAGCCTATTACACTCCGTTCCGCAGCCCGCGGACGCTACGGGCATCGGTGACTTGCTTGAGAAACAGAGGCGCGCGCAACTAAACCGGAGACGGAGCAAGCTGTCAAAATGTTTAACAGAGACTCTTACAGGCCTCTCTCCGGCAGAAAACTCGCTCTATCGATACCGATCTAGTTAGTCTTCTTGCGCGCTTTTTTTCCAAACCGGATTTACAAGGGAACCTCAGGAACTCTAAAATTCTTATTTTAATGAGCTTTGGATATGTTGTAGATCAATATGAGTTACATATTTTTTTATATTGGCCCAAGTGGTGTGTGTGCCGTTAGGGGGTGAAACACTCCCTTGAAAAAAATCGGCTTTTATATTTCTGAGAGAATACCATCGAAACGGTAAAAGATATGAAAAAATATTTCAAATAAAAGTTTTATGATTTTTAATGTACCGGGTGTATAAAATTGTTTGGGGGTGATCTTTGCCGAACATAAGCTGGAGAATCAGTTGAAGTTCAACCTCCCCGCAGTGTACATCGGATAGTGAAGTATCCTAATCAGTCATGCCATTTTCAGTGATCCTCTACTGTCTCTTGCCTGTTATTAGTAAACACTTTGAATTCCATTTCGAGCTACGACTACGAATTTCTTATCGACATAGGGCGCTAAACATTACTATTTGTCTATTGCACTTTCTCTCACTGTTACATCTCATTTTTGTATTTTGTTCTATCCCACAATTGTACTTCCGATTAGTTTTATAATGTCTGATTATCTTCCGGAAGAAATTATGGACATGGCCATTTGCTTAGGAGCAAGTGATGGTAATTTTCGATAGGCTTCACGCATTTATGTACAGCGACATCCAGGAAGGAGACACCCAGATTATAAAACAATTAAACATTGTGTTCAAAGATTAAAGGATGACCATGTAAAACGACATCGTCGTCGACGTCAAGTTCCATCTCTCCCAGAAATTGGTGTGTTAGGAGTTGCTACATTAAATCGTAATATAAGCCTCAGACAAATTGAACGTCTTCATAATGTGCCACGTTCGTCTGCATCGCGATTTTTGAGAAACAATAAATTTCATCCATATCACATTACTCTGCATCAAGAGTTAAATGATAATGATCATCGTCGTAGATTACGCTTTTGCCAATGGGCTCGTCGACAAATAAACCAGGATCCCAATTTCTTTTCATACGTAATGTTTTCGGATGAAGCTAATTTTAATAACCAAGGCCAAGTAAATCGTCATAATTACCATTATTGGTCGAATCAGAATCCTTACTGGCATAGGCAAATACGGCATCAACATCAATGGTCTTTTAACGTATGGTGTGGATTAGTGAATGGATATGTAGTAGGGCCACACTTCTTTGACGGCCATTTGACAGCTAACCGTTATAATAACTTTCTTCAAAATGAATTACCAGTTCTTTTGGAGAATGTTGATTTGCACACAAGACAACGCCTATGGTTTCAGCAGGATGGCGCACCTGCACATAGTGCCCGCGTTGTTCGTAGGACGCTGAATAACGTTTTTCGAAACGGCTGGCTTGGCATGGATAGAACTGTAGAATTTCCACCACGTTCGCCAGACCTGACCCCTTTGGATTTTTTTCTATGGGGTTATTTAAAAAATATTATTTACCAAGTTGAGCCTACGACACCCGAAGATATGAAACGTCGTATTATGGAAACATTGCAACAATTGGGAACAGCAACATTGCAGAGGGTAGAGAACAGTTTTCGACATCGGGTAAACTTATGCATTGAAGCAAACGGCCAAGCATTTAAACATCTATTGGCCTAATTTAATATGCACAATTTCTGCTTAACACACACACACACACACTACACATACACATACACACAACAAAGAAAGTTTGGAGTCATTAAGTACTACGGGAGTGACGAACCGTGGGGTTCTTATCTCTGTTGACACACACCATCACACCACACACACTATCACACCACACACACCATCACACCACATACACGTTACACCACACACACATTACACACTTCTTGCACACAAAATTGGCCATTTTTAGGGCCACTATGATGTACAAATCCGACCGAGCAACTTCCCCGCGGTGTACATCGGGTAATGCAAATGCCGGCGGTATGTCAATTTTACAGCTTCATATCTTGGAAACGGCTTGCGTCAGAGACATCAATAGGTAGTGTTTTGAAAACGTCTCGACAAGGGCTACAAGAATATGCAATGAAAAATAGGGGGTTCCATTTAAGAAAATATCGATGACATTGACCTGACCTTCAATAGGTCACTCAAGGTCAAGTACATATTTTCATCATCTGTACCCCTTCAAGTCCTACAACTTTTGTCTGAAACATTTTTCCGTATCTTCCATATTTTTCGAGATATTTGCCTGAGGAGATTAAAATGGGACACCCTGTATATATATATTTGCTCGAGAATAAATCAGCTCCGAATTAATCAATTGATCTCATATAAAATCGAAGAGACTTTAATTCCACATATAATGATATTTAATTCATTTGACAAATGCTTTCACCGATCAATGTCTACTTCTAACAAAAAAATCCAATGGTTAATAAAGAAAATGGAGGAAAACAAACTTAAAGAGATACACCCCATCGAATACTTTTGTTAAAAAAAAACAACAAGTCAAACATCACAAACTCATTACACGATTAACAAACCGGTTACTAATGATCACAATGACGTCATTCACATTTCGGTCCACCCTTCTATGTTCTCCTCAACACCATCAAACCCGTTAAACAAATTAAATGAAAAATGGTTTTTAAACATATCGGGACATATAATACCAACGGAAGCAACTAAATTACTACAACTAGGTGAACGCTTTTCTCTCCCATTCACACAACAAAAAGAAAAATTGGTAATCGAGTTTATAAAAGACATTGAATGTAATTTACATCACATAGATTTTACCTCTAGACAGAAAATTCGTAATATTGTAATTCCTCAACTACAAAAATTTTACAACAAAACATATGAACACTCAGTTACTGACAATACGCTTTTAGATATGTTAAAATCGACATTACAATTTAAACAAAAAAATCCTGATATTATTTTTACACGTGCTGACAAGGGAAACACCACTGTATCATTGGACATAAACACATACAAAACACAAATGAGAGAGATGTTAAGCGATCCCAACACATATTCAGTCATTAAAAAAAACCCGATCAAAAAAATAGAAAAGGAACTCAATATGAATTTAAAACAGTTACTTAATAAAAAATTCATAACCACTAAACAATATCATCAACTTAAATCTAGTGACAAACTTTTACCTAAAGCGTACGGGATTCCGAAAATTCATAAAGAAGGATATCCTTTACGGATCATTGTATCGTCGGTCAACAGTCCTTTATATTCCATTGCCAATTTCATACATCACATTTTAATTAATAGTTTACCCCCCGCTCGTAGCCACATAGAAAATAGTTTTCAGCTTTCCAATGTTCTATCTAATCTTAAAATTGATAATTCTTACAATTTAATGTCATTAGACGTCACATCTCTGTTTACTAACGTTCCAATAGACTTAGCTCTTCAAGGCATCAATAATAGATGGTCCTACATAAAACCATCAACAACCATACCAAAAACTGAATTTTTAAACCTTGTGAAATTTATTCTGACATCCACATATTTTTGCTTTGACAATATTATTTATAAACAGACGTTTGGAACTCCCATGGGCTCTCCATTATCTCCCACCATAGCAGATATAGTACTACAAGACATTGAAAATAAAGCATTATATAAAATAGGTATAAAACTTCCAATATTACAGATACGTGGATGATATTTTATTAGCAGCTCCAAAAAATTCCAATCAAAATATCATTGACATTTTCAATTCTTATCACGACAGAATCCAGTTCACGAGTGAGATAGAAGTAGACCGTTGTCTGAATTTTCTGGACATTAAAATGAAAATTGAAAATGAAAACATCATCATTGACTGGTATCACAAAAAAACACTCAGGCAGATACCTTTCATTTTTCTCAAATCACCCGTCATGTCATAAAATAGGCACGATTTACAATCTTACAGACAGAGCGTTGCTTCTATCTCACCCTCAATTTCACAACAAAAACATAACACTAGTAATCAACACACTTCTGGATCTTAATGGTTATCCCCTTCATTTTATTTTCAAATATGTTCATGTCAGAATAAAAAAACTTATAGCCACGAAATTAAAATACGGTTTCGGAACGATGGTAAACAGGGAAAAAATGAAAAAAGCAGTAGATTCATAGCGGTTCCTTATATTAAAAATCTATCGGAATATGTCTGTAACTCATTTCGAGGAACAGAGTTTGCTGCTGGTTTCAAATGTTTTAACCGCCTCAACAAAATCAAAGTACACAAAGACATTACACCAACAGAATGCAACAACAACGTCATTTATAAAATTAATTGTAAAGATTGCACCGCATCCTACGTAGGTCAGACCAAAAGACAATTAAAAACAAGAATATATGAACATAAGACTAACATAAAACTACATACATCAAATCAATCGGTAGTTTCCCAACATATCACGGAATATAAACACAACATGGATTGGGACAACGTAAAAATATTAGACCATGAAACCAATTATTATAAGAGGTTAATTGCTGAAACAATTCATATAAAAAAACAAAAAAACGGTCTCAATGCTATGGAAGATACTGAATATTTAGATAGATCATATTTTCCGTTGCTTAAATCCTTCTGTCATACAAAAACATAACTCACAATATTTATTTCTTAATTTGGTCTCACCTACAGAAAGATATATAAGGCTCGGTTACCGAATACACCACTTTATCTGTTATCGAACGCCCGTAACAACAGTGTTTATCAATTTCAAGTTTACTGACAATTATATTATGACTCATCACTCATATAACTTTAAATATATTAAATTGTTTTACTAATTGACTATAACTATTATATTATAATTTTAATTTTCGACAATTTTACAAACAAAGGTGAGCAAATTTAGTTTTATTGTAAAGTGCAATCGTACATCACACCAATACACACAATAATTTTATAGTTTGTACAAGCTACCTCAACGATGTTTCCGACACACATAACACATTTTCACCAGCAAAATCCACACAGGGTGAGTGATTATAAGAAACACAACAAACATCATGTCAACTCCAAATTACGCAACAATTATCTGGCGATCCACTGTTATTAATAATTCTCAATCATATTTCTTAATCATATTTATCATCAATATCAATGTATTCATTTATTTACGGCTGAAGAGACACAAGTAGTGTCGAAACGTTCCGTTCTAACAAATCATGTATATCTTTTATTTTTAATAAATTCAATTCTTTGTTAAACATCACTATATGCTCGTTACAGGCCTATTTTATACCATATATATTAGTCTATAAATTAACCTTAATGTCAGACATAATCGTTCTGCTGCAGATATAGGCTCCCGAATCACTATCTGCTTCATAATAAATGGTGCTATTAAATTCAGTAACTCTTCAAATTGTATAGGAGTCATGCGAAAATAATTCCTGAATCGTGCTTCTTCCAAAATAATGACAGGAAAGATTGGCACCACGCAATTTTACGTAAAATCCATGATTGTATCGTTCTATGAATATTGGATTTACCCAATAACATTTCCTACGATAATTTCTTCTTTCTTGTTTTTGTAATTCGTTTATCAGAACTGCTGCTAAAAGTTTCTTACGTTGCTGATTTTGTTCTGATATCACGTGACCTACTTTGACGCTAAAAATGAGCGTCGAGCGTCAGCATGAAAAGGCGCCTTTACACAGTGTTGACTTGTAGTTGGAACGCCACTTAGCTTTTTTATTTTACCGCCAGAGTGCAGGGCAGTCACTTTACATAGCTTTTTCAAAGTTTCAAGGCCTTGCGCACAATAGAGAAAATATTAAAAATAGGAATAAATATTAAATATTAGAAATAGGAATTAGGAATAGAGATTAAATGTAACGCACAATGAAAAAGAATAAAATATAAATATACGAATTGCGTCCTGCAAAATTAACATAACCAAAAATATTTATATTTTAGTTTATAAGTTTAAATAATATGGATTTAGACATTGTTAACTCAATACAGTATAAGGAAATTTCTAATCTCAAAGTAACATTTTTATTATCATGTTTAGTTTTTCAATTAATGGGAATTTTACTTATATTAAAGAGGATAAAAACAAACTTTAGAGAAATAGACGTTGACGGATTCGTCCTATCAATTTACAAAGAGATAGATCTAGATGATTTTTCAACTTTTGTGAGAGCTTGAAAAAAATGATGCAAATCTTTTTTCTCGCTATAAAATGATATCAGAAATATATAATAATCTTTTAGAAAAAATTTTTCATTTCTAATTAAAAAGTTTTAAAAAAACCTTTACCTCCAGAACAGCTAACATTTATTAATGACGCTAAGGTTTTTATTTAAATTTTTTTAAATTTTGTATTACAGTAGTTTCTACAAAAAATACTTAGAAAATTTTTAGACGTTCAGAATTGAATAATTTTTTTTTAATTTTCTCTTGAGAATGTTCTGTTTTTTTTTCAACTAGTATATTTTGTAAAAATTAAATTATATTTTCTTTATTTATATTCATGCTCATACCGTTCTCCACTAATGTATTAATATTTATATTCTCTATATTATTCACATGTTTAACATATTATCTAAATTTCGTGTATTCATGGTCGGCCGCCATAAGTTATATTTAATATTTTATATTTAATATTTAATATTCCGTCCTTTTTATTCCTTATTCCTAATTTTCAATGCATTGTGCGTTAGTCCACTTCATTTCCTTGTTTTGAAATAAAATAATATCTAATTCCTATTCTTAATATTTAATATTTATTCCTATTCCTAATATTTTTTCTATTGTGCGCAGGGCCTAAGTCTTTTATAAGTTTTTTTAAAGTTTTTTTAATAGTTTACCTCTCCTACTGGAATACCACTCCGTAGAAAAGAAGTGGTACCAAATTTAAAAATGTTGGTATCCATGGAGAGACACAAAACGATGACACAGTCGTACAGAGCATTTTAGCTGTATACGATTGTGTCGACTTGTGTCGTAGTTGGAAAGCACCGAGTCGTACACTGTGTTACACAGTGTCGCCTGTGTACGTTGCTGGAAAGCACCCTCTATATGTCGATGGCTTCAGCGGACGCATGTCCTGATGCGCTCCCTGAGAAAGTGGACATAAACTACGTCCGTCATTCTCGGTAACAGACGTAGTACATGGTTCATGTCCGTGATATGGTTCATATCCGAACTAATAAGATAACCAAGATGAGAATCAGACGAGATGAAGAGATGAGTCAGACCAGAGTGTTTCTTTCTGGTCCATAATTGTAGATCAAAGATATTGAAACATCATAAATTTATTAATATTTAACTGCGCGTTACGTTTTAGCATTCTAGTATATATTACGATATAAATTGTTACTGAAGTATTTTTACGTATATACACATGTGCAATTCAATAAATTTTCTAAAATCAATTTTTCTTAATAAGTCTTAATTGAATATAATATTGTCACGTCTGAGGTAACAATTCTTTCTTCTGCTAAACCTAATAGCGTTTTCGTTTTGCACGGGTTTGCTCGACTCAAGGTTGATTAATCACTATTTTACTATGATTTCAAGTCTTTTATTGGCAGAGACGATGCAATGACGTCATTAATCAACCTTGGGTCAAGTAAATCCGTGCAAAACGAAAACGCTATAAGTTAGTAAAAAAAGAAGAGCCCTCTATTTTTTTATTGGGCAACCTGCTTACACCGGTTATACCCTAGGAACGCCGAAAGCTAAGACTTAACTTATAGATCTAAATCTTTGCGCTATTATTTATTGCTATCTTTACAAAGAGAAAGATATTATTATTTCGCTTTTAGAATCCAAATTAAAACATCTGTCTCACCGTCTCTCCGTCTCACCGTCTCACCATCTCACAGTATTTTTATTCTAGTATATTTATTTGCGATATTATATAAAGTAAAAATGTTATAAAAAATTAAATGCCGGAAATTGTATAAAAATTAAAATGTCAAAAAATAAAAATAAAAATTAAATATGTAAATAAAATGTATAAAAATTGTATAAAAATTAAAATGTCAAAAAATAAAAATAAAAATTCTATAAAAATTAAAATGTCAAAAAATAAAAATAAAAATTGTATAAAAATTAAATTGTCAAAAAATAAAAATAAAAATTAAATTGTAAATAAAATGTAAATAAATAAAAGTAATGTACATAAAATAAAATTCCAGACTTATATTTTATATCTTATAATTAATATTAATTTTACATTTTCTGTATAAACCAGGCCTTTTAGGCTTGGTACCAGTATTATTTACTTCTATTTTATTTTCTATTACTTCATCTAAAAAATAATAAAATATTTAAATAAAAATTTTAAAATTATATTAATAAATTTTATAATAAATTTTAATAAAAAAATTTATATGAAAATTCTTACCTTTCTTTTCTCTGAAAATATTTGGATTTATATTCTCCTGATTATTATTTTTCTCTTTATTTTCATCTTTTATTATATCCTGTAACACAGGATGAGGAGAGAGATGATGAGAATGGGAGAGAGTAAATATTTAAAGAAATCATATAATTAAATAATTGTAACAGGGTGTCCCAGGAGAAAAAGTCAATATTCTGGGAGATGATAGTATTGGTCGTTTTATAAGCAAAAATGTTCATGTGAACGAGTGTCCTATTCCGAACGATTTCTGAGATAGAGTTATTTGAATGTACAGTTGCAAAATTACTGATAAGAAAGAGATACTACGTACTGTTTCTAATTTATTATTCAAGTGACACATTTTTTACAGTTTATAATACATTTTCAAAAATTCCGTCAACATCAATGCATTTAACAACTCTTGTGAGAACATGGCGTATTGCTCGTCTGAGTGCATCGTGATGTTCCTTTATGATGTGACGGTGGAATTTTTGAAAATTTATTATAAATGTAACAAATGTGTGTCACTTCAACAATAAATTAGAAACAGTATGTAGTATCTCTTTCTTATCAATAATTTTGCAACTATACATTCAAATAGCTCTATTTCGGAAATCGTTTGGAATAGGACACTCGTTAATATGAACATTTTTGCTTAAAATGACCAATACTATCACCTTCCAGAATATTGACCATTCCTCCTGAGACACCCTGTATAATTATATTATTAATTACTTATCAATACTATTTTAAAATTTTATTTATTAATTAAAAAATATAATTATTTATTAAATCTTACATTTAATTGGTCTGCATGCTTTTTTTTTATGTGTCGCCGCACATTCCACTGTCTCGGGTCCGTAAATGGACAAAATTGGCAATGGTATTGCTGAAAAAAACAAAACAATATTTTCATTTTATTTAAAAAAAATATATTTATATACAGGGTGTCCCAAAAATTAAATGTCAAAACTTCGGAAGCGTGTGAGGGATGGATAAATTAAGAAAAAAGTTCTTTAGAGATTTGTCCGTTTTTGCTTCGTTTTGAAGAAAATCGCAAAAAATGAAACAAAAAATTTTCACCAAAAAACAAAACAACACTAAAATTATTAATTTTATCGAAAAGTACCATGAGATAAAAGTTGTAAAGCATAAAATTAAGAAAAGAGATTGTATTAAACCCCTCCTGAAATAAAATTAGAGGATTGTAAATACTATAAATACGCGACAACGCAAAATTATTGTAACCTGTTTAGTTTATATTTACATTCCATTAAGGAAATGATAATGAATATAAAAGTAGTACTGTTTTGTATGTCGCTGAGGTCAGGACATACAAAAAACGTCTGAATTTTTTAGTCATTCCGCTGAAAATGGTCCAAAGAAGGGACCGAAACATACGATATAATTAGAGTAGAATTTAAAAAACAAGTTTGTTGCGCCTAACATCCGCGCATGGCTCTTATTAGCCCTCTTTGTACCTGCATTGCATTATTATATTAGAGCGTTTTTAATTTGTCATGAATATTTTTTGGTTTCCTTTTTTGCGATTTTCTCCAAAACGAAAAAAAAACGAGCAAATCTCTAAAGAACTTTTTTTCTTAGTTTATCGGTCCCCCACACGCTTCCAAAGTTTTGACATTTAATTTCGGGACACTCTGTATATATTGTTACGTCCGTGTTACGTCCGTACTTCGTTACGTCCCTGTATCTGTCTATGATCATCGAGTCTTTCGTGAGATCGGCGAGCATCACGTTGTCAAGGCGTCGTCAAGGGTTGTTGTCAACAGCTGTCATCTGAGAGTCTGAGTTCCGCGTCTGTCAAGAGCAGACGTATTTTTTGATCTATCGGGCTAATATGCATTATACATGCATTTTCTTGTATATCTGATCGTCTGTATATATTGGTTAGCAATAATAAAAGTCCTTTCCTCCGTACGAGGGTTAATTCATTTAGCGTCGCGCGAGTGAACGGTGATACGTGACGCGGTAATCGAGATCGCTCGCGGATCGGTCTCGCGGACGTAACAATATATATATATATATATATATATATATATATATATATATATATACTATATAAATCAAACCATGTCTTATTATTACTTACCTTGTCCAATGTCCTCATCTTTTTTTTAATGGTTTTTTTTTCAGGATAAATAGCAATTTTTTTTGGTTCCATTTTCTATAACAGAGAGAGAGAGAGAGAGTGAGTGAGTGAGTGAGCGAGTGAGTGAGCGAGCGAGCGAGCGAGTTAGTGAGTGAGTGAGAGAGAGTGAGAGAGTGGGAGGGAGAGAGGGTGGGAGGGAGGGAGGGAGGGAGAGGGGGTACGCCCCACGCCACCGTTTCGGAACTACATGGCCAGGCCAGATCCACTTTTCAATACCCCAAATAACATCGAAATCTTATAGAAATCTAGAAGATATCTCATTAAAGAAATCTTTAAGATATTTCTAAAAGATATCTAGAAGTCGTCTAAAAAGATGTCTAAAAAATTTTGTTGAAGATGCTTTGTAGAATTTCTAAAAGATATCTATAGACATCTGAAATGACATCTTAAAAGATATCTTTAACATATTTGTAATAGACATATTAAAGATATCCAAATGATTGCTCTTAAAAAATGTCTTCAAGACATTTTTAAAAGATATCTATTATACATGTTAAAGATGTCTCAAAACATATCTTTAAAAGATTTCTAATAGACATATATGTTAAATAATTATAAATATAGTTATATATATACATATATACATACATATATTATATTATAATTAAATAACAAGTGACATAAAAGGGCATGCAAAGTCAGAAGTGTGTATTTGTGTGTAAGTGTAATGTGTAAAACTGTGTGTGGGCGTCCGCAGAGTGTGCTGGGTTGCGTTCGAGAACCACGCTCTTAGCACTCTGAGCGTGCTCTGTCCTTGTTCTACTTTCCGTAAGTAACAAAGATAGAACGATGCTCTAGCACTAAGAGCGTGGTTCTCGAACGCAGCCCTGCGGGGGACGTCTTTCCTAAGAGCGTGTGACTTCGATTAAAGATAATCTTCTTTCTCTTTTAATTAAACTTCAATCGAATGTTACATGAAGTTATATAGAGAGTATTTCTATAATATATTCATGTAATATTTATTAAATATATCAAATAATTTATCTTAAACTATGTCAGATAAATATGCATATTAGGGGACCCCCTCCCAATGACCTTGACCTTGACATACGTCGTCAAGGTCACTGTTCTGAGTAACATCCAAAAAGTTTTAGCCGGCGTCGCTAATTGTTTATTAAAAAGTTATTAATAAAAAAGTTTACTAAATAAAACGTAATTTTTCTGACACCATGTATATTTAATAGAGAGGACATTGGCAGATTAATTTATTTATGTGTAGTAAATCGAACGCATGGGCGGGGAAGGAGTTATGTCCCTCCCCCTGCACTCCTTCTTTTAAAAAGCTAACCTATCCCTGCAACCGGTGACCGATTACAGCCCCGAACAAACGTCTGCGGAGGCGCGGACCGTGCAGGAAGGCGAAACGGAGGGCGCGCGTGCGAACAGCGCGCTGGACCATCAGCCGAGAGCGGTCGACGAGCGGACGGCGGTGGACAACTAGACGACCGTGGGACGAGGAGCCGGGGACGAGCCGAAGCGAAGGCGAGTGCCGAGGGGATCCCGACGCGCGGGTGAACCGAGCGAGCGAGCCGAACGAGCGAACGGCGCGGTACCGGAGAAGTCAAGGCGGTCGCGGGAGAGGCGCGCGCGATGGAAGTGTTTCCGGGCGTGCGTCGGACTTACCGAACGATATCCTGACCGACGGCGAGCATGACGAACACCCGACGACATGTGCGGGGAACGCGCGAAAGGCGCGGGGCTCGGAACGCGGGGCGATCGCGGATCCAACGAGGGGCCCGAACCACACTCGTGGCAACGTTTATTTCATCGCCATCATTTTTACTATTACTTTTACTTTAGCCCGGAGCGCGGCGAACGACCGAGCGAGACGAACGTTCGAGATGACGCGGGGCGCGAGGGCCTGTCAACTCGTCGACGGGGACGCGGGATCGCGCGCGGACAGCGGCGATCGTATTCGCGAAACGGTCGGCGAAATTCCTTTTATTTATTTTGTTCCATGCTCACGCGGACGCGGGGAAGACTACGCGACGGCGGCGAGCGACCTGTCGCGATCACGCGACGAAACCAAATACGTCGATCACGCGCGATGCCCGGAAGGCGCGGATACGCGGCTACGGGATCGCGGGATCGACCGAATCACGCCCGGCGTGATTACCTTTCTAATTCTTAACCATACAGAGCTGAGCTCACATTGCGAAGAGGTCGCGGGTTTGCGGTTGACGAGATTGCTAATTATTTATTTTCTATATTATGTTATTTTATTTTACGCAACCCGCGAAGAGATATTTTTGTTTAGTTTCTATTATTATTGCGCGAAGAGTTATTTAATTTTGTATCGCGACGCAATCGCTAATTATTATTTTATGTTACTTTCACGCGGCGGCGAATACGCTAATTTTACGTTATCTAAAGATGTATTAATTTATTTCTGTGATTATCTATTGTACAAACGCGATTACCGCGATGCGAGCGTTATTCCATATTTATCCCATGTATATAATCATTTTATTTATTCCTATAAATATAATTATTCGTTGGAAGAATGCATGTGGTGTGGAACGAATGCGAGAGAGCGTGCGTGCGAGCGCGAGAGAGAAAGAAGTCGGGAGCGCACGTGTATCGCGAGGCTGCCACCCGATTGGTGGGCGGACCGATGGAGGGGCGCGCACAGCGGCCGAGCCGATAAAGGCGGCGGGCGAACGCGAGACGAGGCCTTTCGTTCGCGAGACACCACAGAGACCACAGATAACACGAAAAGCAAGTACGGAGACGGGAATCTATATTCTTTGTCCGATTGTGAAAGTCAGTAACGCGATAGAACAACGCGACGGGATCGCGATACGCGAGAGTGTGCGAGTGTGCGAGCGAATGATTGAGCGACTGAGAAAAGCGATACCGCGACGACAAGATTGTGACGCGACAAGATTGTGACGCGACATCGCGAAACACGCGCGCGACAACGAAGCGCGACATTGTGCAACATTGTGATCTAATCCTATGAGGTGCAATAAATATACATATATATATATATATATTTATTATATATATATTTATTATATATATATTTTGCTATACAAAGCAATAGTGTCAGTTACTTACCCGTGTCCGATTCCCGAATGCGAATCCCTGCGTGACTGTGAGCCCGTCCATACGACCGTGTTGGATTTACCCGACGGCGGCGGCAGCGACGGCGATCCAGGAACATCCCGGGGACCTAGCGATAGAGAGGAGAGGACGAGACGGGCGACACGAGAATCCTTGGCACTTAACGGGTTAAAGTGTCTGGCGACCGAGATTGGTGCGTACGCGTGCACGAGCGACGGAAACGGTGAGTCCTAGGTATAGACTTAGGCTTATGAGACCGAATGTCCGGTCACAACCCAACCTATGTCCGAGGGATAAGTTATTACTACAGACATCTATATGTATATACTAGACTGCTAACTTCGCCAAAATACATGGCTCCAAAAAGTATGTACATAACTCATGCGCATGCGTTGCGTAAGTGGTATGGCAATCACATCTGATTGGTTAAATTTCAAGCAATATATGTCACGTGCCACTCTCGTGCTACATGTGTGGTACACACGTATCACATATACAGCACACTCCTCTTCTTTACCACTTACACTGCACATGCGCAGATGCTCTCTCGCCTCTGAAGTACATACTTTTCGGGGTTTATTTTTTCGTACAGTATATAAGGGAGTTAGCGGTCTAGTATACATATAGATGTCTGTGATTATTACCACAGACTTCTATATAATATACTAGACCGCGAACTGCTGCTTATCAGACGTACCCATCTTTTATGTATCTAACTTGTACATAAGTTGGAGCGCATGCGCGAAATAAGGGGCTCCAGAGGCTGTCTGCTCTGTTGCATTATGAGGGTCCACTTATATCGAATTGCCGCAATCCACAATATAAAAGTGTCAAATGCAATAGATTTACACTAAAAGCTGGGACACTTGCGGATAGTTGTTGTGGCTTAAATTGTGGTGCGATTATTTATATTAAAAATATAGCATACTGTACACAACGAAATATTCCTATACTTATAGGATACGAATTTTTGGAAAAGAAAGACTTATTCAATGTTCCTTGTTTATCTTCAATGCTTGGCATTTATTCTGTGCACTCACGCTCTAATTTAAAATCATGGCCATTAAAAAATGTAGTTAGTAAATATTTGGATCAAATAAAATTTTTCTAAGTGGAGGCGCTTCGGAGATTTAAAGGTCGTCTTTATTTTTTTTTTAATGAAACCACCATAATTTTTTTATATAGATCGATTCCTCGCAATATTTGACGTAAAAGTTATAAGAGTAGAATGACCAAAAATTGAATAGTTTACGAGATATTTTATACTTTAATTTGACATAATTTGACATAAACTATGAAATATTCGTAAAATATTCATTTTTTAATTATCTTACCTCAATACTTTTATGCACAAAATAATGATAGGAATCAATTGGTGTAAAGAAAGCACATAGTTGTCTTTAAAAAAAAAATATGTAGTTGCTCATTGCAAATTCAGTAGTATGTATGTATGTAGTCTTTATTCTGCCCCTTAGGGTTTCGAAGGCGCTTTTAAGGAACGGTCCCAAACCTTTACAAAGATAAAACTCATTCCCCTTCGCGACCTGGCCATGAGCGACCCTTACATTCTCTTACCTCCCTCCCTCGGCTCCCGTCCCTCTTCCCAAAACCCAAAACCCTCCCGCCTCACTCTCCTTCCTTCTTGTCTTTTATGTTTCTTGACCTTCTTCCCTCCTTCTCTCTCTCTGATTTCTTCGTCCTTCTGCTCTTTCCCTTCCTTGTATCCTGACGTCCCTTTTTGCCTCTCTCTTTCTGTTTCCCTTCTCCTTCCGTCCTTCTTCTTCAATGCACAACTTGGCTTGCCTGGACTTCTATAACATACAAAATAGAAAGAAATCTTCTCTCCTCCCTCCCCCTCCCTCTCTTCTCCCCTCCATCCCAGTACCATTCTTTCTATTTTCCCTTTTCCTCCCTCCACCTCTTCTCCTCTCCATCCCAAAACCACTCTTTACCCTCTATCCAAATCTCCCTATTCGTCGTCTCCACCCTCCTTCCCTTCCACCTTTCTAACCTAGCCTTCTCCCTAATTTTCCATCTATACCTTCTTTCCTCCATCGTCAAATCTTCGTCTATGTTAACCCCCCATCTCCTCCATACCTCTTCCTTTTTTCCCCACAGCTCTTCTTTATCCCATACCTCCTTCAATTCCACTAGTAAAACTATCCTCCCCCCTTCTCCCTTTCTCTCTTCTACCCTTTCAACCCTCCCCTTTTTTCCTAAAACTTCTTCTACCATCCACTCCATTTCCCCTCTTCTTTCCTCTTTGCTCTCTTCCTCTATCCCTCTCCCTATCAAGTTCTTCCTTCTCCTCTCTCTTCTTCCCTGTTCTTCTTTCCTTTCTAACACTGCTCTCTCCCTTTCCCTCCCTTCTCTCTTTTTCCTTTCTTTTTCTGTACTATTCGACGATTTTTCCCACATTTTTCTGTCCTCATCCTTCACTTCTCCCTCTTCTTCTTCCTCTTCACTCCACCAGCTCCTTCTATCCTTTACTTCCTTCTTTCCTACTTTACATCCCCCATCCCCGTTACCTACTTTCCCTACCATCGACTCAGCTCCCCCCTCTCCTTCCCCTGTTCCCTCATTTCTTCCCTTGACCTCCCCTCTCCTAACCTCCCTTTCCATTTCCTCTGTTTCGCCACCCTTTTTCCCATCCCCTTGTGCCTCTCTTTCTTCCTCTACCTCCCCTCTCTTCTTTATCCCATTTTTCCCCTCGTCTTTTCCCTTTTTACCCTCTTCTTTCTTCTTCAAGTCTTGTCTCACTCTTCTCTCCTTCTCTTCCTCCTGCTCTTCTTTCTTCGCTCTCTCTGTCTTCTCTCTTTCTCTCTTCTCTCTTCTCCTCCTTTCATTTTCCACCTTCACTTTCCAATCTTCCATTCTCCTCTTCTCCATCCATTCTATCTTCTCTCTCTCTCTCTCTTCTCTTTTCTTCCTTTCCTTCTCCGCATTCTCCTTCCACCCTTCCAGTCTCTCCATCTCTCTCACTTCTTCTCTTTCGATTCCTTCTTCTCTCTCCTCTTCTCTCTTCCTCTCTTCCTCCGCACCCTCCTCCCACATTGCTTTCTTGGCCTCTTGCCTCTCCCCGCCTATCACCTCCGTCTCTTCCTTCTTCATCATTTTTCTTCTCACTCCTTCCCCCTCCCCCACTTCTTGTCGCCTCTTTTCACTCTCCGCACTCTCCACTCTCCTGTCGCTTGTCCCCTTACTTTCCTCTCCCACCCCTTCGCTCCCCCCGATCACTCTACGGCTTCTTTTCTCTTCTCTCTCTTCGACCTTCCTTCTCTTCTCAACATCTTCCTTCTTCCTCTCCTCTCTCTCGTTCTCTGCATCTGCATCTGCATCCTCTTCTTCCGTCGCTGCCTCCTCACTCCCGTCTTCTAACCTGTTCCCTTCCTTCTCCTCCTCTTCCCGTGCTCTCCATCCTCTCTCTCTCAAAAGCCTCAGCTCTCTCTCTATTCCTCTCATTCCTTCCACGATCCCGTTCAAGCCTTTCCTTATCCCTTTCAACTCACTCAACCAGTCCTCTTCCCAACCTATAGTCTCACAGTCTCACCACTTTCTCTCTCTTAACCTTACTATACTGCACTACGTATCACCACTGTCTTCACG
>CAXASD010000149.1:0-16314 GCA_963971435.1 Lasius platythorax | reverse complement strand
GATAATCATTTTTTTTGCAGATTTCCAATTTTTTCCACATTGCATATATTTTTGAAATATTATAAAAATATTTTAAAATTGAAATTAACTGAAGAATGTAGTTTTGTGTAAACGTTTTAATTCCACTAAATTTATTTTGTGAAAGGTCCATTTTTCATCGTTTATAACTCGATATTTTCACAAAGGAATAATCATCTAAATCCGACAGAGACGCTGCTATTAAAAAGACGTTCGATGATTTTAAGACATCCCGTATATGTGCGCATTTATATATCTCGTATTAATAAGATGACTCGTCTGTGACGGACAATAGTACCCAATTATCGGTCGCCCTGTATATTATCGTTTGTACGGGAAAATCACTTCGCAATGTACATTTTTCATAAAGCGCGTCGCTCGTTATCCACGTTAGCCGCACGCTGTCAATCATCGAATTCTCGGCGAAAACCTAGTCAGGCTTTATTCCACCTTTCGCAACGAGTTTTTCCGGCTGAGAACCGCTGGGGCTGTTTCAGTCAGGATCGAAATGACAGTCTGGGCGAGAGGCGCGAGAGCTTTGAAAGCTCTCCCTTCTTTGTCACTCCCTTTCTCTCTCTCTCTCTCACTCTTTCTCTCTCTCACTCTTTCTCTCTCCCTCAGTAGGGAGTTTCTGTGCAGTACGATATGGGATATCGCGCTCATGTATGCACACGTGTATCGAGCCAGCAAACTCGCCCGAGTGTACACGTAATCGTTCGAGCGTATGGATGTGTGCAAAAAACTCTTTTACGAGAGAGAAAGAGAGGACTTACAATACACAGCCATATACAGGTGGAGGCCATAGAAAAGCCCGTCTGGCTTAAAGGGTCAAGTCTCTCGGACCGCACGTGAAGGGATCCGCGAATCGTCATTATTGAGGATAAATATTTTCCGAATGCTTCAGCATCTTTCTAACCCGTAAGAAAGAGAGGAGAAGGAAATAATTTTGAAAAATAATTTTTCTGTCAGAGAGAGAGAGAGAGAGAGAGAGAGAGAGAGAGAGAGAGAGAGAGAGAGAGAGAAAGTTCTAAGAAGAATCTCTCTATTATTCATAATCTATATACCAGGAATGGAAAAAACATTAGCGTATATAGATGGCAGTTGATACTGCTTTTCATATATGTATAATGTTTTAATATTTCTTTTTTTATTTTATTTCATAGCGTGTGTGTTTATTCAGTTGTATTTAATTGTTAAATATATAACATTTAAATATCATCCTTTCACATTTAACTAAACACGTTTGATTTCCAGTTTTGGCTGCCTAATATAAATTGATGATATAACGTTCAGTGTTATCGTGCCAAACAATAATCGATTACATTGAACGTAGGATGCGAATACAGTGGCTTCGTAGGCAACAACTCCACATTAATATATGACGATTGTATTGTATTTTTGCGTCGATCCGCATTCGATTTCTCTGCTTTATGGAAATAATGTTTTTTTTTAAATAATAAAACAGAGAGAGAGAGAGAGAGAGAGAGAGAGAGAGAGAGAGAGAGAGAGAGAGAAAGCGAGAGAAAGAGTTCATGGAAGGTGACACAGAGAAGCAGGGTGATATGCTTAAACGAGGGCTGCAGCGGCTGAAGGGGGTGGATGGGCCGTACAAAGGGTTGTGCAGCTGCCATAGTCGAGACCTCTCCAATTATCGTCTCGGCCTTCCCTCACGTGTGTGAGCGTTGGCGGGGTTTCATTAATTTTAATGAAATATTTTTAACTCTCGTGTCGGGACAGTGGCGGATTTTTGATTTAGATCCGTGGGGTCCGAACCCTCACGTGTGTGTTCAAAAAAAGGTCCGGGCCTTATATCTTTTACTTTACGTATGTATTTACAAAATTGATTACAATTGCAAAAAATGCAGCGACAAGAAAGATGTAACAATCGCGAAACAAATATAGCGTCCGTTGTCGGAGAAAGAGGGGTGAACAGTTTTAAGATAGAGAAACGCCACGGATAGAGAAACGAGCGCAGGGAACCAAAATAATATGCAAATCCGCCATTACACGCAGCCATCAGAGAGAATCCGCGATGAGTGGAAATCGCGGAAAAGGGGGTGGCGCGCGGCGCGGCGCGCGTAATCGCGTTGTTTACGGATGTTGGAATTGCGTCTTCTTCTCGGCGAAGTCGCCGGGAGATTTCTGCGTCGCTTGCGCACGCGAGAAAAGAGGCGAGAAAATGACGTCGCGCGCTCGGAGACGAAACAAGTTTTATCGCCACGGCTCGCCGCATCGTTGCACAAACGCGCGTGCGGGTTTGTGCAGGAAGGGAAGGAGAGAGGTGGAAGGAAGGGTCGGAGAATTTCTCTAAAGCTTTTAATTGCGCCACGTCCTCGAATTTAAATGTTTGCCGGCAACACGAAGCCCGGAGGGGCTCTCGCTCTCATCTCGCTCGGGCAAGACACAGCGGAACGACGATAGGAAACTTATCGGTATGCCGAACACGCCGTTCCTAAACCATCTATTATCATATTTATGATGTCTTCCAGTTTCTGCGAGGAAAGAGAGAGAGAGAGGGAAGAAACGAGAGAGAGAAGGGGAGTAGCTTACGCGTTCGCTTACCGTATCGACTCCCCAAGGTGCATATTCCTTCACGGGACCTCCACCATGATCGAATGGGATTAAGCCATTATCGGGGTTGTATTTTTCTCCGTTGCAGGAGATCGCTTCGCTCGAAATTAGCTTTAACGGTCGAACAAGCTCCCTTGCTTATACAACGTTTGAAGAGGAGTTTTATAAAGATGTTGTGATTATACGCGACGATTATGATTATAATAGATATTTATATATTACATGGTTCAACAAAAAATAATCTCTTCTTTTTCTAATACAAGAAAGAATATGATTCCGACTTTTAAATTGCTCCATCACGTCATAATTTTGAGAAAGTTGCGGCTACAGTTACAAAAAAGCTATTTTAATATATTTTTACATATTTTTATGATTAAATATGAATTGCAAGAAAATAGTGAATTAGATCATTGAACATCTCTAAAATATTTTTCAACATGTTTATTCAAACTTGAAGGTTTTAGAGATCGCCAAATACGAATCTCATGTCAAAATTTACAAATTCAAAATAGCGAAATCAATAAATTATGTGGCAGTTTTTTTTAAATTCTAACATCCTATATTGATTATACGATAAAATATATACGTTAAAATGGCTCTTTTTCGCAACTTTAGCCGCAAATTTCTCGAAATTATAACATGATAGAACAATTTAAAGAAGCCGAGAATCGTATTCGACATAAAAAAAAAACAGCGGGAAATGATTACTCTCTTGCTCTTGCGATTTTTTCTTGTGTTATCAACTTGATTTAATCTTTCCTTCTTTTTATAGTTTTATTCTGGTATCTCATAGTTCGCGGATTGCGCGGATAAAACTTTGACATAACGGAGATGTACAGTCTCTAGTATCTCATAAAATTGTGGAATTAGAAGGAAACTTCCAAAGAAGCTTCTCTCTCGCTCGCTCGCGTATCTTGGTCAGTGATATCGGCAGGTCATCGTCAAGATATCTGGTCACCGAACTTTCGCCATGGGAAAACGAAAGTTTGACAGGGGCAAGGAGGCTTTCAAACTGTGACGCTATACGTGCGAATATATCGCCGTGTTATGGTTTGGTGCTTTTGAACGGAAAGTTAAACACGGAGTGGCAGGCAAAGCGAGCGTACAAAGTACACTTTGCCTCCTGTTAGCGGGATTAATAACTTCGCCGCAGCTCCGACTCCTTCCATCGTCCATAGTTTAGTTAGGTTGCGAACGGAAAATTATAATCGCGCCGACGAAAAATCGCTCGATAAAACATTACCGTCGTTCTTCAAGAATTGATTGTCGGCAGAACACAGTTGTATAAAAATGTGTCGTCGAAAGAATTCCCCGTATTTATGATCATATGACAGCTCGCGTAATGTAATTGAGTTTTGTCTCGGAATCCAAGTATCTCTTTGTTTTTGTTTTTTTTTTTTTCCTAAGATATGGAGCACTTTATTTGAAGCTTTATAGTTCCGAAAGTTTAGGATTAGTTTCCGATATACATAAAGTCACCACAGATGATACATACCAGGTGACTTACCGCCATGTCGAAAATACATCGTGGCCTATCTCGACTACCGCGCGTTTTGGAGAGCCGGGGTTAAGCGGTGTCACACAGGGCGGTATTGGCATGAATGTTTCATGAGGCCGTTCGCTCTCACACACAAACACACACACATACACACACAAACACAAACATACACACACACACACATGCGCGCGCGCGCGGAATTGCACACGCACGTGCGTAGCCGTGTTTGCCGGGATGGCAATCCGGCGAACGCGCGCCTAAATCATTGTCACCTCACTGATTGGCCGGTGTCCATGGTTCTCGTAAAAAAAAAAGAGTCCCGACAGCGCTGACTCGTCGCATCTCGGCTTTTTCGTGCCTGGACGAACGTTCATTTGTATTTTACCGCGGAAATAGCGGAATCACGGAACGAGTGATGCGCGCGCGAGAGAGAGAATTTAATTCGCCTGCGAGAATTTGAAGAAATTATTTCGTTCCCTAGAGGATACGCCGATTAAAACTCTGTCGGTAGCTACTAGTGATATACGTTCATTCATCTTTCTCTAGTCCCTTGAAGAGAGAGAGAGAGAGAGAGAGAGAGAGAGAAAGAGAGAGTCCTCTTAAAAGGACCGATTGCTTTACAATATGTTTATTTAGTTGACTTATTTCTTCAGCACTTCATTACTTTTATTTTTTTCTCTCTCTCTATATTACTCCTCTACATTTTACTTTCAGCTCGCAATAAACGCGCGCGTATGTGTGAGTGAGATCTTTTGTATTCACTTTTAAAAATAAAATAAGACTTGGTTCAAATTGCGTATAAAAAAATATATGAAGCAAGATTTTTGAAGAGCGAATAAAAGGGAAATACTCTGGAAATTATAAGCCGAGCGAAACCGGGCGAAAATAAACGATTAATTCGTATCGCTCGACGTGTTCCCGATCGACGACATTTTGGCAGTTTTAGGTCGACTGTTTATTGAAAATATGCCGGGCCGCGCGACGTCACGTCATCGGCACAAGCGAGATTGAAGACAAGAAAATTGATTTCGCGCGCTTTTGGCCGGGAAGGAAGGAAGCCGAATTCACACAAGAGTCTCGACACAAAGCCAACCCCGGGAATAGATTGCGCGAATCGCGCGCACCGTTGCAAGCCTTTTCAGAATACTACCTTCGGAAGTACTTTTGAGAAGGATACGGGACCGCTGTTCCTGACAACTTGCGCCCGCGCGCGCGAAGCTTGGTGAACAATGAAAGGATGTTGAAATTTGCGCAGGCAGGTATATACACGAGAGTACAACGAGATCTGTCTTGTGATATCGTGGAAAGTTTTCCTCGAAGTTAACCTCGTCTTTATCGCGCGGTTTGTGCACCGAATGCAACTCTTTTAATCCTTAAAAGCCAACATTAACATTGAAAACACTATACATAAGGATCTAACGCTTAGTATAATATGCAGGACAATTCGAGATGTTTTCGATATATATATGTGCTTTAAATATGTATACAATCAAATACAGAAATACAGAGTGTAAAAATACTGAATGTTCTTTTAACAGCAGTTTCTGTGGCCAATTTTCTTAAAGAAGATGTCGAGACATCAATAATTTTTTAGTTACAAGCGATTGAAAAATAATGGCTTTTCGCAAGCTAAACTTTGTAAAATTAAAACGTTAATAAGACTACATTCTTCATTTAATTTCAAGTGGAGTTTACTTTAACAGAATTTTAATCTACTTTAATAAATTTTTTATTTGAGATTTAGTTACGAAGATATATGATAAAAGAAATTGGAAATTGATGACAGAAAATGATGACTTCCCTCTATTAATCGATATATAAAGTTCAATCAATATATTATCTTTAGCAAGAAGATTTTAGAAAAAGATCCGATTTTGACAATTGTTGCATAAAAATAATATAATTTTTCGACGCGAATTGACGCTACGAAAAACGACGATTTATCTTTAAACAAAATTGAACTTAATATCAATGTAAAAAGATATTCGCTTTAAATTCGACGAGGAAGGAATAAAAAAGTTGGATGCGACCGTTTATTTCGCATCGCCTGAAACGATCCGAAATTGCAGATCCGGCCGATTGATCTCGGATGAATATTTAAGCCTGTGGCACGCTAACGTATCCTTTCTGCTGCCTTATTTCCCCTTGATCGTTATCCTCTTGCACACACGTGTGCGCGAGACACACACACACACACACACACACATCCACACATACATATATTAAATCTGTATCGCCAAAGAGAGAAATTTCCAGCAACGTCGATAACATTGATAACTTTTTTCATGCCGTTCCTAAATCTGTAAATTTATCAGAGGCCGGAAAAAATCGCAGAAATAATACAAAGCGATAGTAATTATAAAATACATTTTACAGTAAATTAAAATATGATGAGCTTAATTATGTAGGCGCGATGTGTAATTTAAATCGCGTTCGTTTCACCTTGCTCTACGTCGTTATTTAACGTTGAAAATATTCAGCTTACACCATTCTCTATAGCCTCGAGAGTCCTCCTCGCTCGTACGTTTGCGAACTTTTTCCTAGAATTTTTACGCCTGTTATATATCGCACTGGTATATCGTCGCACACCTAAACGGCGAGCCGCTTCGTACGTCGTGCAAATTAAATTTTATCGGCCAAGTTTCAGCCGCAGGAGATATTAAGCGCGCGAGTCTATGCGCAAATTACATCCGATAAACGCGTTTAACATTTTTCGCAACAAGCCTCTCATCTATTTCGCTAAAAAAAAAAAAAAAGAAAAATACACGACAATTCACGTTAAAAATACACGGCAATCTTTTTTTTGGAAGGAAGGAGGGATGGAACACGTGATATATGCGTAATAAACGTATTCTCGATAAGTTTACACGAGTACAACATTACAAACTCATTCGCGAATATACATATACAAGTCTTTATAAGAGCGGATATTATTGCTGGAAAATAATTAACAAATAACGTTAATTGCATAAACTCTCTCTCTCTCTTTCTCTCTCTCTCTCTCCCCGTGCAACACAAATATGTTTCTCATGAAATTCTAGCCATCTAGTTTAAAGTTCTGGAAATACCGCCTCTCTAGAACAATCCGTGATATTATATAGAATTGTTTGCGTGTGTATATTTCTCTCAGAACGATAAATGTAAATGTCAGAGCGCAATTAGACGCGTTTTCTGAAAACGTATGTTACGTTGAGACTTGCGATAATCTATCAACGTATTATTTTCGTGTATTATTGCATTAGATTTTATTTTTATCTGATTATCTATTTTTTCATCAAAACGTCATAAAAAGAGGATAATCAATGATAATTCTGTGAGTGAAAGACCAAATCCTTTGTGAATATGAATAAAACATTTGTTCTCCAACTTTCAAAAGTCATAGAATTGATTTTGTTTTTGTTGCAAAGTATTAATCTATTTTTTATAATATATTTCTTCGCTTTTTACACCGCGTAGACAAAATGTGGTGAATCTTGAACGCTTTCTAGAATCGTGGTTTTTTTCATAACACAACTCCGCTTAACGAAATTGATGCATCAAAGTCATTAATTGTTTACTTTTTATTTTAAAATCCTTCCTAAAATTTTATTCTAAAATTGCACAACCGTGTGGATCACACCTAACGGTTCTAGTTTATGGAATTCGTTAGCCGATTTCCGCAAATGGTAGTTTCCAGTCGCCGCATTGTTAAATCCATGTGAGCTTTCGAACGGCATAAATCACATTCCCGAGGTATATCATAGTACCCGGCCAAACACAAAGGACGTACACACGACGAATCGTCGAGGTGTGTGCTGGGGGATATTCTCAGAATGAAATATATTCAGCTACTGGGGAAATATACTCGGCACGAACTTCGAGGAAACGAGTTGCAGATCGTAGCGTCGCGCGACTTATAAAATTATGACAGAACATCAATTCTAATCGAATGATCAGAAAATACCAGATAAACCGTTGATTTCTCAGATATTTTACCGACCGTCATAACTGATGACAAGATCGGGATGGTATATCGCGTTCTTTATTAACATATCTCTTTATTCTTCAACGTAAAAAAAGGGATGAACGAATAGTTGAACGAATGATATGCAGTCATAGACACATCAGATTTCACATATGCAGTTATGAATATCTTAAAAAGAGGTGTGCAGCAGTATCTCTCTCTCTCCCTCTCTCTCTCTCTCTCTCTATGTGTCTTCCCATGTGATGGAATATTATTAGTATATTTACAAAAAAAGAACTAATAAAAGTCCCAGCGATCGAAGTTTCAATTAAAAAAAACGGTATAACGACATATCTCGATTGAGGTATTTTCAGAAATAAAATAAACGCGTCGTGCACCTCATCATTTGGATCGGCATTACGTCACGAAGTCAAGGAAACGGCGATAGGCCGTCGCTACGCTGAAAAGAGAAAGGAGCAAGACAAAGACGGAGAAGCGACAAGGGAGAGAAAAAGAGAAAGAGAAAGAGAGAGAGAGAGAGAGAGAGAGAGAAAGTGAGTAAAGAAGGGTAGGAGAAGGGGGTGAAGAGGGGAGCGGGCGCGAGAGAGATGTGACGCGTGGCATCACGTGGTGTATTGATCGTTGCGCAGCATCCACGAGAGCCATTCCGGCTGCCAACCTTCCTACCTACCCCAAGCATTACCCCTTTCCCTCGCGTCCCGTCTGCAGTCGCTTCGCCTCACCCTTGTCCTCCCCATCCCCCTCACCCTCTCCATTCACTCGCCCCTCTTCCGTCCCTCTGCCCTCCGCGCCCGCGCCACCATTCTCCGCCGACCTCCACTTCTGCAACAAACCCCTTGCGCCCTTGCGTTCCCTTTCCCTCGACCCCGCGCTCCTCGACCCCCTCTTGACGAAACCCCGTCAGACATCCATCGTCGTGTATCCAGCGAGTTAATTATTAAATGCATCGTCGTGCCTACCCCCACTTCGCAGCGCACACCCTCTTTTTACCCTCACATGAAGTCTCTCTTTCTCTCTCTCTCTCTCTCTCTCTCTTTCCCTGTCCCTCCCTCCCCCCCGCCATCCCACCCCGGAGACAAGACACGGTTCATCTAGAATTTTCGGCTGGCGCTCCCGTGATTCGCGGGTTTAACATCAAAGCGAGTGTAAAATTGCTTTTATCACCTCTCAACTGCGGTCCTGAATTCTGTCAAATGTTGTATGTATTGTTAGATTTTTTTTATAATTTTCTTACAATTCCTATGCAAGGAACAGTGTGTCCAAGATATGTCTATCGGCGAAACTCTAGATAACAAAATTTAAAAAACACAGTTCTCTTTTTACATCTATTCATCTCCATTTTTCACAAAATTGAAAATTTAGCAAGAGTTTGCTTGCTCGCTCGTCAAGATTGACAGGATTCAAGATGACATTGCACAAAATTGTACAGTGTAATATTTTTTTCCAGCGATTTATTCTATTTTCCCAAAAGGCGTAGTATAAGCACGTCAAAAGCAACGTGAAAAGTTCTGCTGACGGGAAAAAATGAAAAATGATCCGACATTTATCGTCGTGCACGTAGACAGTGAACTATTTAACATGTCAACTTGCCTTAGGAAGTCCACGATACAACTTCGTGTTTTATTCGCGATACAACTTCGATTGTTCAGCGTCTAGTAAGTATAAAAGTATACGAATGATATAGCTTTATAACAAAGCTTTCTAGCAAATGGATTCTTTTATTCCGAAAAGCATTATATATTCAAACGTTATTAGATACGACCAGGTAGAAAGTGTGATTATGTACTTCTTTCATATATTGCATATCAAATGTAAATGATACGAATATTTTCCTTTTCCGACTAAAAATGGAAATGCGATAAGTAGCGACAAATTTAATCGCCGTTAATATTATAGCGCGACATTACACTCGCTGTAAACACTTTTTCGCAACCGCGGTATATAATATCGTCGCGCTAGTTTAAATGACGAGTATTGACTTGACCCGATTTCGACGGAAATCAGGGGATGTATTTACGTGAAAATGTACGTCGCCATCCACGCGCGAAACGGTCCAAACACGGGAAGCGCGATCGCGTATGAATTTTCGCACCACGTGGAGAGACAGAGATAGAGATAGAAAGAGAGAATGAGAGAGAGAGAGAGACACGCAGAGTCGCAAATTAATTTTAATCACAACGCGCGACACACAAAACCAAATCCTCGTCGGCGATTAGTCATCGAGAAATGATTATCAATTTTAACGCAATAGTACTAATTTTTATTAATTTTTCTATTTTGTGAATGTATGAACTCTTGCGTAGAATTGATAGCAAAATTAGATATTAACTGTCTGTAACAGTCATATAATGTACGTGTTAATTGCGGAAGAAAATAAAAAATGTATTTGGATTTTGTATCCGAAAGCAATGATCACATACAGAATATCCCAAAATTACCAAACATTCTTTAAATAACAATTTAATTTTTTCATTGGAAGTCTATTTCAACGAAAGTATGAAATAAGATCGTTATTTATTGCATTTTTCCTATCATATATATAACTGAGCTTCAAATTAAAATTTCATTTTCAAATCAGAATAAACTCCACGTGAGATCAACTGAAGAATGTAATTTTATTATTATTTTTTTTCTCTTTACTCTCCAAAGAGTTTAGTTTCCAAAAAGCCTTTTCTTTTCAATCGCTTGCTAAAACTCGAAAATTATCGATGCCTCGATATTTTCGCTAAGAAAAAATCGAATTCAAATTAGCCAGAGAAAATCTGTCATTAAAAAAATCGTACGATTATGAGACATTATGTGTGTGTAGCGTTTAAAATTTCGCTACCTTATTATATCGCGGCGTCAATTGTGGCGTATCGTCCGTTTGATAATTGCGAGAGCTATAGCTGCGCGTTTTAGGTCAAACAGACGCCAATAGGGAACACACGTCAACTACAGGTCATCGGTGTACATGGACGCTCTTACCGAGAGCTACTAATCAAAGTGCCACAACATTGTGTATCGCACCGCGTTGCCAAGAACATTACGCCTCTCTCTGATGCGGCCGAAATGGCCGAAATGTTGCTCGTCACAGAGACGATAATATGGTGTAGCCTCATCATTGCGCGCGCATTGGTAAACATTAAATTCGTCGTATAGACTCGCTGCGAGTCCATTTGTCCGATGTTTAGAGATGTCAGATGGATCTTATCAAAGGTGCGTCTCGCATCAAAGCTTTCTACTCTACTAAAGCTACTCAAACCTTTCGCCAATTACGCGCCAGCTATCATCAATCATACGGCGGGTATCGTCGCTCTTGCCAGAGCAATTTGTTGAGACTGGACGTGGTCTCTATTTGTGGAGAAAATATGACGATATCATGATAGCAGCATGATAGTTCAATGAAAGGAAACGAATGAAAAGGAGAGAGCATATTAAATTGAACAACTTGACGCATTAGTAATATTAAATCAGTTTTTAAGATTAATAAGGTTAAAGAGGCGAGGAGAGAAAAGCCTCGTTTCTAATTGAAAATAAAAATTTATTTTCAACTGTATTTAATGTTTATAAAAAAATTCTTGATTAACCTGTGATAAAGCATAATATAAATCTCTATCACGACTCAAATTTTCAAAATAATCAAATATCGAAAAAAAAAAAAACGATGTCTTTCCTAGAATAATTTTAATCCGCTAATCCTTATAACAGATCGTGCGTATTTTTATAAGCATCAAATATCTATAAAATAGAAATTGTTTTTGTCCTTTGGATGAAAATGATTTACAAAGCTATCGCAAATTCTTCTTAGCAATCTTTCGTGGAAGAGTAATCCACGTAAGCCAGAAGACTCGAGAGGAGAGGCAACAGCAAGTAAACTTCTGATTGATTGCAGATACGTGTATACAATAAAAACGAGAAATAAAACGCGCGATCAAGGAGCGCGTCTACCGACGGGAGATGGACGCGATGCGGACTTCCGGTAGAACAAAGAACGAAGCCGGTTACTCACCCCCTCGGGCCGAAAGCCCTCTTTGCTAGCTCCAGCTTGAAGACACTCGGTCAAGAAGCAGCGGAAGCTCGAGCCTCACCTCCTTATGACGACGCCTGCAACGAGAGAAGGGCAATACGGTCTCCAGATCCAGCAGTCGTAGTTTTCTTCTCACTTTCGCGACACTGCCGTTGTTAACCGTGCTTTCTTATGTGACGGGGAGAAGCGGAAAGGGGTTAAAAGAAAAAAGGAGAGAAAGAGAAACGATCGGGATTCTCCTGCGAATTTACTCAACGGACCGTGACAAGACTGCAAACGCGTTCGATCGGAAACAACGTCGGTCGATGGAGACAACAACCTCGTACGTGTCTCTTGAGAGAGAGAGAGAGAGAGAGAGAGAGAGAGAGAGAGAGGGGGAGGAAGGGGTTATTGCGGGGGAATAAACTAACTTTAGAGTTAAGGATCCCAGCGAAACGGAAGAGAAGACAACGAATGAGCGAGCGCGCGAGTACGATGCATTTTGCGCGTGTCGAAACTGCTTCGCGCGGATGAGGAACACAGGCGAGGAAGGGAACAATGATCTTGGACACGTTGCCAGAAAGAATTCTGGCCGACCAATCGCCATTCGTAGAATTTACCTCCCCTGATGAATAGAGATATCGCGCTGTCTCTCGGCCAACTGGGGCCACCCGAGGATGACGCTAATAGATCACTTAGATAGAGCATCGAACGTCGATTGAAGCGCTTAATGTCGGGGTTGCGTGGCTAACCGTGTTCTTTAATGACGCGCTGCTACTCATCTATCGATGATCGGACGACCTTATTCTTCCGTTGGTACTTTTTCCAATCGTCGTCTGAAAGTGCTTCTATACGCTTTAAATATACCAACTTTGCGTTACAAACGCAAGTCATTCGACTTGTTCCGAAAACTCTCTCTCTCTCTCTCTTTCTCTAATCGGATAATTTATATACATAATTAGTGAAGGATGGTTCGCTAGATCTGGAACCTTTTGAATGAAGTCAGAAACAACTTGGTGCCCACATGAGAGATTTTTGTTCTCTCTTACAAATATATCACGCGTTCATGGTTTATTTTATGAGGACGATTTATCGATTTAACGATTTGTTTCCTTTTTGTGTGGCGGCGCGGATTTCGTAGTCGAAAAATTTCGATAAAACGACGGACCGCACGCTGTGCCCCTCGACTCGTAATAAGCATGAATGGCTCCCACGAGATATCGCGATAATAAAGAGCTAGAGAGTCGATGTAGAAGGTGGCGATGGACAACGGCAGGAAAGAACTAGATTAAAGAAAGATAACTGTATCATAATCTTCAATCCGAGAGATTCCCCATGGAAATCTCTCGCCACTCGCGATCTTTTTATGCGGAGGAAGAAATTCTAAAAAAAAAAAAAAGAAAGAAACATATCTGTCAGCCACAACGTACTTTATTTTCCGCATCTACGGATCGAACGTGAAATTTTTCTATACTTATTATTAGATAGAGTGCATCTAGCTAAACAGATACGAACTCGGTCGACAAGATTGGCAGATATGATCGTTTTAGATCTTTCAATTTGATTTCCGATTTTCTCGAGCGTAAATTCGCATTCCAAGCGTACCTTTTGTACATCGCGCTATTTCGCACTTGGTTCATGGCCCTGGAAGTTAGCCTATTTGCGTTACCTCCGATAACGCGAGAACAATGTCGGATTTTCGTCGATGCTTACTGTATCTATGCAGGAGTGTCGCATGAGGATAATAATACAATGCAGTCACAAGCACTAGCGCAGCCTTCGCTCGTATTCAGCTGCTTACTCGAGTAACAAATTAAACGATAAATATCCATCGCACAGATGATAAAAATACATCATTCCTCGAAGAATTATTATTTTCCAATTGAAAAACTATAACGTGCGCGAGCTAATTGATTAGATTCAATTTTAATCCTCTTATCTAAATAGCAAGTGTCATACTATATTTGATATAAGTGTCGTACTATATTTGAGAAATAAAATATTAATTAAGGAAAAAAGTATTCTAAATGAGATAATAGCAATTTGCGTTTAAACAGCATTCAAAGATCGTGAAAGAATAAAATTCTATTATTTATTTTTATCGCTTATAAAACTTGAAGTGCAGATCAATTTTTTATTTAAAAAAAAATTAATTTCAAATCGATTAAAGAACTTTTAGGTGAAAAGAAAAATGCATTATGAATAATTGAACGAGAGCACTCGACTTAAAATATAATATTTATATTTTTCTGTTTCGCGCAATAAAGCGTAAGGTTAAAACGATTACCGAACCTTTAAACGCTGATAAAAATTCTACGCGAACGAAATTTTCCAGTTCTTTCACATCGCGATGCTTCAAGTTCCGGCGAAGCGTTTTAGCTTCACCCAGAAGCTCTTTGAAGTCAAGTCTTTGCTAAAGTCACCGCGAAGGAAGACTGCCGGAGTGATAACCCGGAGTGTGAGAAACTTGCCTACATCCCGTGCTTATGGTAGACATAAATTGTTCCGTCTTCGCTATACGTTCCCAAAGTCGTCGAATCTCCGTGAATTAACTACGAGAGACGGATTGTCTTTCTCTCCCGTTAACGCGATCCTTAATTCTATGTACACGATAAAACTCGACGGCGATCAAAACTCGCAGACGCGAAGAGTTGGAAAGCGGAATTTAAACGAAAAGGAAAAAAAAAGAAGAATTACGCAGTTTCGATGCTACAAATTAGCGTAAGTAACTTCTCTCAACTTGAAAGTAGATCAAATTAAATTTGGCTGCATAACATTCTCTTAATAGAAGCAGAAAAAGCTTCGACTATAATATAGTTAAAAATTCAAATTATTAAGAATGAAATTATTAATTAAAGTCTAACGGGATACATCTTGATGTTGAATAAGCTTGTAGAGATAAAGAGATTAGAAGCGAGAAAAGTCGCACTACTTGATATCCCGACGAGAGGCGCAAAATAATTAAAGGCTCATTAATGATCAAACCGTAATTCCGCATCGTGCATAGCATCCGGTAGAAAACTCAGTGGATTAGAAATGTGGGAGGGAAGGAGAAGGAAATTGCGAGAGAAATATTTTAATCGCTGAAAGCGTTCTAAATCGAAGCTGGGTGTATTAGCGTGTCGGAGAGGTGGTTGTTGGAAAAACTAAATTTAAATCTAAAACGCGAACGCGCGTTGTTTACATGTGTGTGTATGGGTAAACATATCAGCGTGTCGCAAATATCCCGAGAGGATGCGTTCGTCGCACGGCAGGATGGATAATCGATTAAGTCGAGGTATATCCACTTATCCGCTTGCTCTCACACCCCGCAGAGCGCAAATTCCAGAATCTCAAAGAGGGCTGATACACGAAGTACCACCTTAAGACGGGACGGATACGGCGCTCAATTTGCACGGATCCTTGGTTAAGCCTCCAAAGTGATAACCGATCCGCTATAGATGCAGCCGGGGTGGATCACGAAGTTCTATAACGCATCCCATTACCCGCAACCCCTACAACGTCGGTATATATCCCCGGTTAAAACGCGCGCTTCGACGAATAATTATCACTTACTAGTATATCACCACGTGTACTCAAGTTTATCCTTCTTTCACATCTGCTTGCGGTTTATTTACTGATGAAAAGCGCGGAAATCGTTAAAAATCGTTGGAAGATCATCCTTGAAAATTCTCGTTACATGAAGACTCGCGAAATAATCTATATCGAAATTTAATGTGCGGATACACGATACGTTCGGCATCGAAGATGGACTCGACGTTGGATACGCGAAGCGTACGCGTTGCAGGAGGCGCAATTCTCTGAGAATTTCCGAGGAAACTTCTGCGTTTACCCCTTCGCGAGAGGGGTAAAGACGCACACGCACGAGAAGCGCCATCGTAATCTCAATTCAATTTGAGAGCTCGACGTTGCAGGAGTCCCTTTCGTGATAATCTCCGCCGGAAATACTAGACGCACGGCCGAAACTTCGCGGCTCTAACGCGATTTTCAAGTAAATTTCACTCGTCGACACTGCCATTAGGGCGACACGCCATGGCTCTTAGTCGAAGTATCACGCGGATTCACCGTCCGTGTGTATCTTACGCTAAACTTGAAACGATTCGACGAAAGAGTTCGCTTACGTGATTTTAATGCAGCGTAGAATTGATATTTTATTCCATCTCCCCGGATTATACGATCAATTATGATAAACGATTTGAGTAAAACTGTATCTGCCAGAATCAATTAGCGCATAAGATCTTATTATTAAAAGATCTTCAGGCGAGAGAGAGATAC
>CAXASD010000148.1:0-19517 GCA_963971435.1 Lasius platythorax | reverse complement strand
CATACGTAAAATACAGACATAAAACAAAATTAAACTATATATAATTAGAGTATAAGTATAAAAGTATTTTAAGAAAGCGATTTTCTACATTGTTTACTTTGCACACATGACAGATATCTTAACCTTACATATGTCACTATGTTAATATCTCATTAGATGTTTACAGAATTAAACATATTTATAAGTTTACACGATTTTCCTCTTGTCATTTCATTTGACATTGGGTAAGTTTTTTTTGTATGAAATGGCTCATTTAGAAATGTAACAAATACTTGGATATATGAATATAATGAGACATTATAATCAAAAACGAGTATTTTTTGTTGTATTTCTATAATTTCTAATACAAGAGTAGGTATGTGCAACAAGTTTAATAATTTTCATTTATTCAAATCATTAATCAATCTTTATTTATTTACAGTCGAATCTTCACGCTAGAAATAATGCATAGTTGTGTCTACGCAATGTATACCAGTGCTGAGAGTGAATATTATACTACAGTATGATATAATATTTCCAAATATTATGTCTCCTTACTGTTCATTCAACCTAAGGAAAGACTGAAGTGTAACGATGACAATTATACTGGTAAGATTGCTTTACAAACAAGATCTAAATGTCATGCTGTCTATTAATCTCATATCATGTTTATTTTGATTTTAAACAGACCAAAGAAATAGATGGATACTAATTTGCAAAATACAGATGCAGTTTGCATCAAATGTTAGGAGAGAATCCATTTACAAAACACGAGAATCTTTTAAGCGTGAGTTCAATATTACAGTCTTCGCTAATAGAATCTTGTGGTCTGTAATAGAATGATCATCGCTCATTAACTAATTTGCAGTGTGTGTTGAAGCAATTATAGAGCAATGACTTTGTATTGTTGACGGGTTAGAAGATTGAGTAAACAATTGTATTACTAATCGGTTAGTAAATACATCGGTGAAGACAGTGCTTTAGCCTACTGCAGCAAAATGCAACATGTTGTATATTTTCTGAATTACAAAGTTTAATTATTTAATTTTTCAATTTTATTTTAGTTTTCTTAAAGTATAGACAAATACATTATATTTCACAGAAATAATCTTTTGTCAATATAATAATTTTAATTTTAATAATTCTACTTGAAAGTTTACACTTATGTACCATCTCACATAATGTGATATTAGAATAGGTATATTTCTATATTTGTATATATTGTGACGTTGCCGTCCCGCGCGCGTCCGCCGAGTTCCTCCCTAATCGCGTCAGGCGAAAAACTAATGAGAACCGTGCCGCAGTCTCCAGAGAAGCGTTTTGGTTATTGTTTTAATTTCGAGTCTCATAGATTTTTATTTTTATTTTTTTATACGAGCGAATGAATACGGAGGCGATTGAGGCAGGAGCGAAAGGAGAGTCACGGCTACCGGCGAAGATTCCGGGGAGAACACGACAGGGTAACGAGCGCAAATCGAGAGCGGAGAACGCGACGCACGAGCCGGACGGAAAAAGCGGAAGCAACGCCCGTGGCATTTTTATCGGAAAGAAGGCAGCGGAGGAAACTCTACGAGGGCCCTGTCGAACGGGCCTTACGGATATTTTCGGCAATATCGCGGGTACCTGCGCCCCCGACACGGCCTTGGAATTGGCGCTTACCGGCGTTGTCGCGTGCCGCCGCGTGCCGTCGCGTGATTGGCCGCGATAACACGCACCCCGCGTGCGCAGCATTAGGGAAGGCCCCGAGTCATCGATCCTGGATCGAGAGAATCCGGGAGACAGCTTGTCGCGACACGTGCGCTAGGGAGGACCTCGTGCCGCTGTTCCCGCTTACCGTCCCGAGAAGGATATCGAGGAGGACGAGCGTTGCCGATCCTGCATCCCCAGGAGGAAAGAGGTGCCGGTGAAGTTGCCCTCCGTATCTTACGCCACGTATGATCGCGTCCGGGATCGCGTCGTTTTGTCGTCGTCGTCGTAATTTTGGTGAATTCTTAGTGTCCGGGCTATGCCCAGTAATTAATAAAGTTATTAGTGTCGCGGCCACGACGACAAGCGATCTCGATCCCGCGAGCCTGCAGAGCACAGGCCTCATATATTAATGTGTTTTTGGTTAAGATTTCACGGCCACAGTAACGAATTATCGTCGCTCTGGAGATTCGCGTCGCGATTCGGTCATTGTAAATAATTAAGCGTCGCGATAGCATGTCTACGTATTTAGTGTGTCTGTAAGAGAGTGATTAAGCGTCGCGTTCGAGGCGCGTGCGTGCGTGAGCCGCCCGGTGTGAATGCATGTGAAGGAATTGCGTCGCGCGGCTGCCTTTGTCGGCGTTTCAACCGCGCTTAGTCTTCGCGGCTGTACCGGAAATTTCGCAACGATTCAACCCGGCCGGCGAGGCCTTGGGGACCGAAAATCGTCGTTGTAAGGTGCCGTCGGTAAAGACCCGACGTATTTGTTCTCGTCGTAAGAATTTCCGAAGTAGAGATCGGACATCCAGTCTCGTATGCGAATCGTTACCACCGAACGTAGCGAGTATTAATTCCGCGTGTCGCGTTCTTGTTGTCTATCCCGCGAATATTACTTTGTTTTTTTTGCTCATGTTAGAGTTAAGTTGTACATCTTTTGTCGGGTTTACCATCGAATAACGCAATCTATTCCGTTCGCCTATTTTCAGATCCGAAACTATAACCTCGGTGATTTACCGTCTTTATTAGAATATGATTTCTTTTTCTTTGTCGTTCCACCCCAGATTCTGTATGCACTGGGCCTCGTCTATGGGCTCATTATTCTAACTATCTCCGCTTATATTTCTCATAATACCTATCTTCACGTGAACTTTATCCGATCTTCAACTAATTACTATTAATTACCTCTTTTCTTTTATTTTGAATTAGCTCTATTTATCTCCGATTTATATTACTGTCACACACTAGTAAGAGTCTTTCCGCGCGCATCTTAGTCACTACTTTTTTTTTGTAATAAACCCGACTATATTTCTCTTATTTATTGGCTTTCTTTTTTTTTGTGTGTCCGTCAGCGTCCGTATTTCTCATTGTCTGTGAGTGTCGCCTCTTGCCAAAATTTCGTGTCCCTTCAACTACTACCCTGCCCCTCTGCCGTTAGGCGAGCTAGCCCGCCCGTGACGAATCCGGATAATTAGAGTTCGCGTAATTTCGTGATCTCGCGAATTGACGCGTGAGAGACCGCGTCTGGCGCCCAATCTTCGGCTTTCGCGTGCGATATTCGGTTTTCAGCACGGCACGCGCGGAACTCCTATCAACCCGTTCCTTTTCGGCGCGTTATCCTTTTCCCCCCTGATCCTGTCGCCCTTTTTGTCGGCGACTTTTCTGCTCGACTCTCGCGTCCAACGAGGATACTCCCCGTCGTTGGCGCTAAAGAAAAGATCCGCGCAACGGCGAGAGCGGGACGGCAGTAAAGTCCGTTCATAACGGAGAAATAAAGACGTCGCAATATATATATAAAATGTTATTCGGCGTTATTCGTTTCAATATAAAAAATATACATATATATTAACAAATAAGTATACTTATTCTAATGCCACATTATAATATATACATTATGTGAGACTGTACATAAATGTAAGCTTTCAAGTATAATTATTAAAGTTATAATTATTATATTGACAATAGATTATTCCTGCGAAATATAATGTATTCCTCTATACTTTAAGAAAACTGAAGTAAAATTCATAAATGTGTTAAGAATATTAAATAATTAAACTTTGTAATTCAGAAAATATACATGTTGCAATTGGCTACGATAGGCTAAGCACTGTCTTCACTGATGTATTCCCTGACCGATTAATAATAAATTGTTTACTCAATCTTCTAACACGTCAACAATACGAAGTCATAGCTCTATAATTGCTTCAACACACACTGCAAGTTAGTTAAGGAGCGATGATGATTCCGTTACACATTACAAGATTCAATTAGCGGAGACTGTAATATTGAACTCACGCTTAAAAGGTTCTCGTGTTTTGTAAATGGATTCCTTCCTAATATTTGATGCAAACTTAATCTGTGATTTGCCAGTTAGTATCCACCTATTTCTTTGGCCTGTTTAAAATCAAAATAAACATTATATAAAATTAATAGACAGTATGGCATTTAAATCTTGTTTTTACAGCAATCTCACCAGTATAATTGTCATCGTCACACTTCAGTCTTTCCTTAGGTTGAATAAACAGTAAGGAGACATAATATTTGAAAAAAAATGTTATATTGTAACGATCCGCCCTCCGCAATCGTTTCCCCGGCCGTCATCCGCCGGAAAGCTGCCCGGCGACCACCAGCCGGGCAAAATGCAGCGGCGCAATGCGCCCCGCTTAAACATGCCAAAGCACGTTCGAATCAAGCCGTTATACGGCCGGCGATAGCTAACGCGAGGACCGTTGTCTCGGCGCCCCGAACTATTCCGAGTACCGACGGCAAACGCCGAGCGACGGTCCCTAGCGTCAAAATAATTCGTAGTAATTATTTGCGTTCAACAAAACAATCGGGCCCGACGGATCTTGCCGAAATTACCCGACTGGGTAATTTCCCAGTATAAAAGAGCGATCCGACGCCGAGAAGAGACACTCCGTTCTCCGCTCCAATCAGAGCCCGTACGGCACCTGAGACGAATCCGAGAAACCGATAAAGCTTCTCTTAGAGAGAGAAACCGAAACTGGGCGCACCCAGCCTCCGCTGAGAGTTTGCGGCATCTCCGAGGAAGCATCCTTGAAAACCTTCCGCCGAATACGAGGTCGGGCGCGCCCGGTCTCCGCTGAGAGCTTGCAGCAAATATTCGGAAAATCCTGTTTAAAACCCCGCGACGATCAAATTCAACGGGTAGGGAGTCACCTGCCGCTGACGGGCGTTCCCGTCTAATCGTCGCTCCCAGATAATATAAAATCCCATCCGACCATCCGAGCAACGCAGGCAATTAGTTTATTAACGAACGCACGATAAACCTAAGCACGCCGAGTTTCCCGCTCGCGTGCCTCGCGCTCTTGCGCCTCGCGCTCTCGCGCCGCACGCTCTCGCGCCGCGTGCTCTCTCTCTCGCCTAAGCGCTCTCGCGCTCCCGCGCCCGCGTGCCCGCACGCCCCGCGCCTACCGCACGCACGTGTATACAAGGCATTTAAAGCCCCGAGAGAGGCACAAAAACGCGACAACACAACTAGAACCGTCGTGCGAGTTTCCACGAACGTTAAATATCGACACGCCGCGTGCATCTAATGTAAGAACGGACGTATAATAAAGATTGCCACCGCCGTTCCCGCCGACCGTTGCATTAATCTCCGACTGCACACGCACACTGTAACTCCGAACATTTATATACACGCCGCCGTACGTACATGCACACACGCACACTGTAACTCCGAACATTTATATACACGCCGTCGTACGTACATGCACACACGCACACTGTAAATACGAACATCTATATACCCGCCGCCGTACATACATGCACACACGCACACTGTAAATACGAACATCTCCATACACGCCGCTGTACATGCGACACACACACACACACACACACACACACACCGGGAATACGAATACACATCGCCCACGTTACACACTTGTACATGCATTCTACACTTAAATAAATAATTCTTATTTTTCACTAAACACAAGTCTACTGTCTCGCCGACCCTTTCTCGAGCCCTGATTCCGACAGAGCAAAATCCGAGCCGCACTCGCGAAAGTGGTGCGTTACAATATCATACTGTAGCCTAATATTCACACTTAATACTGGTATGTGTTGCGTAGACACAACTATGCATTTCTAGCGTGAAATTTGACTGTAAATAAATAAAGATTGATTAATGATTTGAATGAGTGAAAATTATTAGGCTTGTTGCACATACATAATCTTGTATTAGAAATTATAGAGATACAACAAAAAATACTCGTTATTAATTATGTCTCATATTCATATATCCAAGAATTTGTTACATTTCTAAATGAGCAATTTCATATAAAAAAAAAACTTACCCAATGTCAAATGAAATGACAAGAGGAAAATCTTGTAAACTTATAAATATGTTTAATTCTGTAAACATCTAATGAGATATTAACATAGTGACATATGTTAAGATATCTGTCATGTGTGCAAAGTGAACAATGTAAAAAATCGCTTTGTTAAAATATCTTTATACTTATATCTCTGCTTATATATAGTTTTATTTTGTTTTATATCTGTATTTTACATATGATATACTGTCTAAAAACAATTAATAATTGTACGGTACTTCTTTGCGTAAAATCTCACGATGCCGTAACACGAAATTTTAAGTGTGAAATAATGCACATTACAATTATTAATTGTTTACGTAAAGTATATCATATGTAAAATGCATATATACAACGAAATGAATCTATATATAATAATAAAGATATTCCAACAAAGTGTTTTTCTACATTGTTTAATCTGCATATATGTATATACATACATACAGTATACATATACATATGTATATAGCCATTCAGCCATATAAAGGTAGATATGACGACAGTCGTTAAAACTGCCTTTATATCGCGATGTCTTTGACGACGGTCGTGAAAACTGCCAACAGTCGTCAAAACTGCCCAGTTATACTTGAAAACGTCGTCAAAACTTCCTTTAGACATATATATATATATATATATACCTATACACATATATTAATAGCGAAGAAAGAACAAATTATTATTGTTATAGCCCGAAAAGCTATAACTTAATTTTAAGAGATACTATATAAATTAAGGCGAAGAGCATTGACCGCGCGGAATACAGACGCAGCGTATTATGCGTGGACACGGACTTGCGAAAGTGCAAGCGAAGAGATTCGACTTTGAACCTGCTTTGCTTGGACTTTTAACGCACCCGAAATATTTGGAAATAGGGAAAAGATAAAATGTTGCAAGCCTGCGCCGGGCAGTCGCGAATTAAAAGAGCAGTCGCCACATAGAATCACAGTCGTAAATCAGACAAAAGTCGCTAATCAGAATCGCGAGTAGTCAATCGAAGCAGCAGTCGCCAGTTAGAATCTAAATCGCGAATATCAACACCGATCGTGAATTTATGTATACATATAAGAATCGCGAGTTTATAATACGAACAGTGAATGTGACTAATAATAAAAACACTCTAACAATAAGTGAATGTACAATACTTTATTAGAATAAAAGTTGATTTTAATAAAAGAAGAGTAACTGAGTGAAAAAGGTGAGAGCGAGTTCTAACTCTTATCTGGCAACGATCCCGAAATATCCTTGTGCTATACCACCCAAGGCACAACATTGCATGACTGCCCGGGCGCAGGCTTGCGACGGGCCTTTTATCTTTTCCCTATTTCCGGGTATTTTGGGTGCGTTCAAAGTCCAAGTGCAAGCGAAGCAGGTTTAAAGTCGAATCTCTTCGCTTGCATTTTCGCAAGTCCGTTTCCGCGCGTGGTACGCTCCGTCTGCATTCCGCGCGGTCAATGCTCTTCGCTTTAATTTATATACTATATCTTAAAATTAAGTTACAGCTTTTCGGGCTATAACAATATTTACTTTCACGTTATTTACTTTTATAAATTGAAAGTAAATATGTAGTAATTGATATACAGGGTGTGTCAGAAATAGGTGGACAAACTTTAAGAGCATATTTTACTTATCGTAGGGATAAAAAAAGTCATATACGTGGATACGGAAATGCTTCCTTTTCAAATTATATATACTTTTTATTCGCAACAGACAACATGCCTCGCATCGACGTCTCATGGATTGCCCTTCTATTCACCTTCTGTTAGAAGTAAACAATAATAATATTTGTTATCGGATAGATATAATCAGATAGAGCATTTATGGAAACATCTTAAGACTCTCATTTATGACACTGATATTGCTACTGTGAAAGTACTTCGAAATTGTATTGCCGTGTGACAAAATATAAAAAATACTCGGAGAATTTTTAAATAGTTTCGACAATCTATGAGACGTCGAGGCATGCATTAATCCGAATGGAAATCATTTCCAGCAATTTCTTTGAATGTTCTTACTAAAATCTGTTGTAAATAAAAAGTATTTATAATTTGTAAAGGAAGTGTTTCCGGACTCACGTTTATATGATTTTTTTTTCATCCTTACGATGAGTACAATATGTTTTTAAAGTTTGTCCACCTATTTCTGAAACACCCTGTATATAGGGTGTATCGTAAATCATGGTAATAATAAAATGGATGTGGTTCCTCATGCAAATATAAGTCAAAAATGTAGAATAAAATTTTTTTGTACAAATTTTTTCATACTTTGTTTTTGAGAAAATTGATTCTGAAAATTCATCGAGCAGATCCGTCATGTGCATTTGACTAACAACGAGAGGTTGGATTATACATAGCTGCAAAAGCAGAAACATTGCCATTATAAACATCCAATTCAAAAAACATGTCTGTATATTCTAATTACTATATTAAGACATCGTAATAGCTTTATACATAAATACTGACAATGAGTTCAAACAGTCGCAGCAGAAATGATAGCAGAAGCATAACATTACTACAAATCATAACATTGTTTACAATTACAAATAAAAATGGTTGTGTGTAGCGAAATTCATTGAGCCGTTATCTCTCGTTGTAAATCAAGTGCATATGTACTCGATGAATCTTCAGAATATATTTTCTAAAACAAAACTTTGAACGAAAAAATTTTCTTTTACGTTCTTAACTTATTGTTAGATTTGCATGAAGAATCACCTCTATTTTGTTTGTAACACAATTTATGATATACTATAAATATATATATATATAGTATATATGAATATATACATTGCGACGACTTTTCCCCCCGAACGGACGTAATCGCCATCCCGCTCTCGCCGTCGCGCGGATTTTCTGTTGCGCCAACGAACGGGAGTAGATTCGTTGAACGCGAGAGACGTGAGAAGAAGTCAACGTCAAAAACGAAAGGATGAGAAAAATGTAAACGCGCCGGGAAGGAACGGGATGACGGAAGTTTCGCGCGTGCCGTGACGGAAGCCGAAAACGTAACGCGAGAACCGAAAATTGGGCGCCAGACGCGGTCTTTCATGCGTCAATTCGCAATAACGCGAACGCTAATTACCGGAATCCGCCACGGGCTGGCTAGCTCGCCTAACGGTAGAGGGGCAGAGTGATTATTGGAAGAACGCGATAATAGGCAAGAGGCGACGAACACGGGAAACGACGAACACGAACGAAAAGTACAGACGTCGATTACAACAAAAAAAGCAAATAAATAAGATAAAAGAAGAGAACAAATTCATTATAATATCGCTGAGCCGTAGCTCGGTATTATGGATAATATGAAATATCAGCCAATGAATAATAATAATACGAAATCAAAGACAAAATTAACAATAAGGTGAAAATCCTGAATAATAATATTAAAATCCATTAAATAAGATTAAAGAGCCGTGTATCGTAATATAATAGAATGAATAATAATATAGAAAGTAGCGAGGTATAATCGATAAGGCGAGAATTACTAGGATTAGCCCTATTCGGCGGTAGCGATTCGTTTGCAAGACTGGCGACTCTCGGCGTGCAAAATTCTTACAACGACAAGTGAAACAATGAGTCGGACATTTCCCGACTACGGAATATGACAGCGGTCGTCGGTCCTTACAACCTCGCCAGCCTTTACCCTTCCCAACACACTCTTGACACGGAGTCGAAAAAGACACACGATCGACACACCAGCGAATACGAAATTCTTACGCGATGCGATACACTCACACATACACGCACTCGAAACGCAGTTAACAAATCGACACGCATACATCACTCGGTGCACACTCACGCTCTCTCACTCATATCGCAACTCATTCTACGCATTACAACGACGAACTAATTACACACGCAACAAAGTAGTCGCGACACGCGAATCTCCAGAGAGACGAATCTATCTAACGCGATCGCGATATCTTATGAACGGGGCCTGTGCTTCGAAAGCTCCGGGGACGGACATCACTTGTTGACGTAACCGCGTCGCGAAAAGTCTTACTAAATACCGGGCGTGACCCGCACACCAAAAGAAACACCAAATTACGGCGACGACGACAGAGTGACGCAATCCCGGACGCGATCGCACGTGGCTTAATTAGCGGAGGGCAACCTCGCCGGCACCTTGGTCTGCTCTCGGGCCTCAAGGGTCGACAGCGGCTCGTCCTTGGCTCTCAAACGTTCGGTGATTAGACGGTCGGTCCGAGCTCCTTCCTGATCACACGCTCGCAACAGACTGATCCTCGGATCCTCGTGATCCAGGATCGATGTTTTGGGGCCAGCTCAAGGCTGCGCAAACGGGGTGCGTGTTATCGCGACCAATTTCGCGGTGGCACGCGTTATTGCCGATGAGCGGCGCGCTCAAGGCCGTGACGGGGGTGCGCGCACTCTCGGGATTGACGATTAATATTTTGCGGGGCCCGCTTGACAGGACCGTCGCGGGGTCCTTGCAGATGATTTCGATAGCGGATATCGCCAAGGACTTTGCCTCCGCTTTTCCTCGCGACCCACTTTCCGCGGCGACAACGTTCTCCGGTTGTCTCCGGGGGAGACGACTCCGCACGGTCCTGCCTCTTTGTGCGAGGCTCAGCTCGCGGTCCCGGGCGCTGTGCTCCGCGCTCGCAGGCCTCAATCTGTCGGCAGACTCCCCGCGGGCCGCTCCTACGCCCGCATCCTCGCTCGACACCCTTCTATTCTCCTCGAATATCGCCGTCAGTCATTCTTCGAGATTCTCTCCTTTGCCCAAGGTGCTTCTCCGTGCCTCCGTAAATAATTACGCGTGCCAAAAAAAATAAAAATAAAATTCTGTAAATCGCAGAAATAAACGATAACAATAACGCCTCTCTGGAGACTGCGGCACGGTTCTCGCTATTTTTCGCCTGGCACGGCTTTTTGGTCCGCCCTTTGCGATTAGGATGGAACTCGGCGGACGTGCGCGGGGCGGGAACATATATATATATGTTTATATATATGTATATATATATGTATATATATATGTATATATATATACATATATGTATATATGTATATTGCACATTATATATACAATAATTATCTCTATAATATACGTGCATGTTATATTGATACATGCATATTTTGAATTTTGATTATAGTATTTAATAATTTTATGAATATCTTCCTTCCCCTGAAACTAATGTGACACAATTTTATTGTTAGAATAATAATAGTAACGAAATAATAACGTCTTTATTTAACCGAGTTATTACAGTAAAATGATATACTCGTAAGTATATCAGTACAAATTTTACTCATTGACTCACATGCTGGTGAATACATATTCTGATACATATAATGACTGTCTTACAGAGTTTGATAAGATATATTATTGCATTAAAATATAAATATTTTGACGATTTATAAAATATATTACATGGCTTACATGCAATTACAACTTATTGGAATAATCATTGCATTTTAATGTGTGTAAGTGTATTCCGAAGTGCATGTTTCATTTTTTGCGAAGAAAAATAAATTTATGGTTTAAGTGCATACACACACACACACACACACACACACACACACACACACACACACACATATATATATATATGTATATATTCAACGGTAAGTATTATATATAAATTTTAATATCAAAATATATTAAAATATTAATTTATTACTATACATACTATAAATTGTATACTATTATACTATACTATTATACTATACATATAATATAAATTGTAAAGACGTCATTAAGATGTCTTTTATAGTATTATAACAGGTCTTTATTAAGACGTCTTTAAGATATCTTTAAAACGTCTTATGTCCCATTTGTTTTGTTTGGAAGTATTGCCAGCATATGCAACAAAGAACGTTGATATTCGTCTTTTGTTAAAACAAACGCTCTCTCGACTCCGCGGTGAGCTGCTGCCGCGCCGTTGCTACATCACTTCACAGTGTCGACAGCTCCACACGGATCATAGCGTTCCTGCTTACTTATTCCGAAGCTAATACTCGCCTGGTCCGAAAGCTTAAAATCTTGTCGGATTTTAATATTTTACTTTAATTAATTATCGCGCAAGTGTGTTTGTACATTGATGGTGTTGTTGGTCATTTCTTTTATTGACGATTCTGTGTGGCTTACAAAAATTGAATTTCGACAACGTTTTCAAAGGTAAAAATTTTACTATATTTTTATATTTTGTTTATCTTCTTTTTTTCTATTCTTTGTGTAATTGCAGTAAAAGTGTTTATACATTAGAGAGTATTTCATATTAACATAATTATAATGGTTTTAAGGTTTTCATTTTATTACATAAGAGAGTTTTTTATAATTAATTTTTTTTAAATAATTTGAATATTTATTAGTTAGAAAGACTAAAATGTTTATTATGCGCATGTGTCATATTTGATTAAATTTTAAACATTAAAACACATTTACAAGTTTGCAAAAGATTAATGCAATAGTTTTTTTCCTTTATTTTAAAATTATTGTGTTGCTTACAAATAATATGTAAATTAATTTTGTATTATTTACAGCTATATTATCTATAGTATTATATATCTTTTCCTAAACAGTCTTGCTTATAATCGCGCTTTTATGGCCTCAATATATACAATTCTGTATTAATAAATCTTTTATATCTGCTCTTTTATTACATCTACTATTACATTTTATGTTTTATTATAGGTATTTTAAAAATTGTTTAGAGACGTAAATGTTACATTAAAAAATATCAGATCTCTTATTTTCAATATTTTATAATTATTATTCACCGTTACATATATCATTAAAATTAAAATTGAAATTAAAATTAAAATTGAAATTAAAATTAAAAATGTGTGAGAATACGAAGCTTCTGAGCAATCGACAGTTGCGTCGAAAGATAAATAATGCAGTGCAAAACATATTATTGTCTTCGTGCACACAAACAAATAATTCTAATTTAACTTTTACAAATACACAAAATTTATGTTCACCTACATGCTATACAATTGGGAATAATGAAAGTGTTGAAATCGCTGTAGATACAGTAAATGCTACTATAAATCTCCTTCCACATCAATGCTCACAGAATTAAATTTTAATAACATAGATGATGAATATACATTGTTACTACCGCGTACGGAACTGGAAAAGGGGAAGACAGGAACACTCACAAATGGACTTTTCTCGTAATGATATCGCTTTAATTGCGTACAAATCAATCTGTCTTACAACGTTAATATTAGCGCTCAACCATACATAGCTAGTCGTTCGTTACTAAAAAAAAAAGAAACTAAAAAAACTCGCGCCGACTCTAGCGCGCCAAGCCCCCTGTTCTCGAACTAAAAAATAAATAACGACAATGTCTCCATCTGCAGAAAAGGGTCTCGTTTTGTAACATCCTCCCATCTAAAATTGCGTCCTTGTGGATCAGGGAGCAATTTTATACGTTCAGAAGATAGGATCAGAATTCTGAACGTTTTGGTTTTTTAACGATGCGATCACTTCGGGTTTTTAACTCGGGAGTCGGTTTCATATCAGCTTTGATCGGTTACTTCAATTTCTCTGGAAGTACTATAACACTCCTGGTAGTTTCTGAGATTGAGTCGACGGGACAGTCAAATCAAAATGCTTTTTTAAATTATCATCGCTGAGCTCCATTTCCAAAGGAATTAATCTTTGAGTTGGACGAATTAACTTTCCACCGGAAGTCTGTAATTTCACGACTCATACATCGGCCGTCTCCTCCTGGAAAAATTTTTTTGATCCTTGCCATGGGCCAATCAAGTCGCTTTTGAAGGTCATTTGCGACAAGAACAATATCGCCTACCGAGAACGGATTTGTAGCGTGCTTGCATTTATTTCGTTGAGATAATTGTCCTAAATATTGAATGCAAAAACGCCTTCTTAACTCTTCTTTTAATCTCTGGCGATAACGTAGATTTTTCGATAGGTGAGACTTGCCAATTTGATCTAGGTCTGATACTCCTTCTTCTTGAATATCTCGAAGGAACATTGCAGGTGTGATTGCGACCACTTCATCCGTTTCTTCTGTCATATAAAAGTTAGAGGTCTTGAATTTACTGCTTCGCAATCGCATAATACCGTATTCATCTCCTCATAATTGACTAACGTTCTTCCTAATGTTCTTTTTAATAAATCTTTTAAAAGGCGTATGAGGCGCTCCCACCATCCTCCCCACCATCCTCCCCACCAAGCAGCTAAAGGTGGATTGAAACGCCATTCTATTTCATTAATGGCGCCGTATTGAGAGATTTTCCGCCAGTTGACATTTCGCAGCAAATTCGATGCTTCCACAAAATTCTTCCCATTATCACTGTAAATGACAGAAGGTCTTCCTCGATGTGCTATAAATCTTCTGAGGGCTTCCAAAAATCCTTCCGTCGACAATGTTGAGACGAATTCCAAATGAACGGCTCGATAGATAGCGCATGTAAAAAGACAAATATAAGCTTTACATCCATCTGACAAAAATAGTGGTCCCGCATAATCGATGCCTGTCACCTCAAATGTAGCGGCATCTTTAACTCTATTTTCCGGTAAAATTGTAGACGGAGCTTCTATTCTTTTTGCAATGTATCTGCGGCATATTACACATTTATGGATTACAGACCTCACTGCTTTACAACATTATAGAATCCAAAGGAGGATGTTAAATATAGGTCGATTTTGGCCCATGGTGTGGAACCAAAACTACAAATGGTTCCTTATAGATTTTTTACCGTAGAATCACGTGGTAAAGTCTTCCTCTAGAGGTAAAGTTTTCCTCTAGACAGCGGGGAAAGTATGGAAAAATTGAAAAAAAGACCATGAAAAATGCAATTTCCCGTATAAAAAACACATGTACTTATGGATGTACTTGAGTGAACACATGCGAGTAATGACCTCGTTTCAAAGGCACATCAACAATATCAGATGATTGGATTTGATCATTGGAAGTAGAAGCATTACCGACAGATTCACGAACAGGACGGGTTGTGGTTCTGTAGCACTTTTTACAAAAAACTGTTTCACCTTTCTCACGATAAGAATCACGTGATTTTTTTTCTAAAGATACGTGACAAACCGAACATGTCCGTGGCATATTGTTCACGACATGAGAAATTCTTAAATGTCAAAACTAACAAATTCACAGATTCAAACAGAAATCGAATCTACTTGCATAGGATAATTACACCATGCCTAAATGAAAACTAACGTTATCATCCTGCAAATGAAACGATTTTTTAAGAAGTTTAGAAGAGATACACTCAATGATATTAAATAGTATCGTAAATAGACAAGTACTATTGAACGATTTATTTTTTTCTACTAACAAAAGTAGATTTGAATCCTTCGATAATGAGGAAAAATCACGAACTTCATGGATTCGGGATTAAAGATATCATATAGCTTTTGTACGTATCATACAGCAATGTATGTATCATTCACATATTGCATTATGTGTATTGAACACAAGTCACGGCTCAAAGAAAAACATGCCCCGTCCTGTTCGTGAATCTGTCGGTAATGCTTCTACTTCCAATGATCAAATCCAATCTTCTGATATTGTTGATGTGCCTTTGAAACGAGGTCATTACTCGCATGTATTCATTCAAGTACATCCATAAGTACATGTGTTTTTTATACAAAAAATTGCATTTTTCATGGTCTTTTTTTCAATTTTTCCATACTTTCCCCGCTGTCTAGAGAAAAACGGACTTTATTACGTGATTCTACGGTAAAAAATCTATAAGAAACCATTTGTAGTTTTGGTTCCACACCATGGGCCAAAATCGACCTATATTTAACACTCCTTTCCCGCGTAGATTGTTCATAGTGATGCTTATACCAGCATGATTAAGTTTTATATGTGTATAGTGAATGATTTTCTCTGTTAGCAAATGTTTAGGGTCGAGAATTATTGGATATCTGAAATTGAGATTGTGTTGTCGGTTAGAGATGATTGTTCGCGTACGAAGAAGCCCTTTATCTTCAAATACATTCAATCCTTGTAAACGCGGATCTTTTTCTCCATTGAACGACTCCTCTTGTGCCACTCGACACAGACGCAACTCAGCCGAAATTACTTCTTTAGCGGTTATTTCTTCGCTTTCGACCACGCAACTTCTCTTGCAATTGGTAAGGAATCTCAACATCCATGCAATCAGGCGTAAGATTTTAGGGTACGACGAGTATCTTTGCAAGTACCACCAGAATAAATTTATTCTAAGGAAATTCCGTATGTAACCATTTATATCTCCTTTTTCTATATGCGTCTCTTTTATAATATGTGTATCTTACATCGATTCTTACATCGTTTTCATATTTTTTGTACTTTTTGTTTACCAGATGCTGAAGATGGTCCAAATTTAACGACCGAAACGTGCGAAATAAACCTGCTTTAACTCACATATCTTAATTTATTGCGCTCTACTTACCGCGCTCGGCTCTTTATTTGCCTGTTCTTTATTATTTATAGTTTGTCTATTAGAGCCTTTTTTCTTACATCTTGATATATTAAAATGTTTAATTAAATATTATATTAATTAATTTAAAAAAAATGTATTAGCACATTTTATCTGCTAAATCTAAAATGTACAGCATTTATGCATTTTTAGAAAGAAACATTATTTTATGTACAGTTGGTTTTACGAATCTTGATTTATCAGTTTATCTTGTGAACTATCGTATTACTTTGCAATAGAATTATATTTGATAATAATTTAATATGCAATTGTATTCAAAGTGTGTAGGTAAATCTTAAATGTGTAATAAAATTTTTTTTTTCGATATTTTTTGTAGAAAACATCAGAATATCATTATTTAAATAAATGTAGAAATTGATATTGTAAATATTAGGAATCATAATAATTAATTATAATAATTAATCCTATATCTTATTTTTATATTTTTATGTAGAAAAAAATAAAATTAGTAGTAAAGTATATCAGTTACGATTTAATGTAGATTGAGTTAGATATATATAGTTTATATATATATATATATATATAAATATGTATATATATAAATATGTATATATATATATATAAATATGTATATAAATATATATAAATATGTATATATATAAATATATAATTTATTATATATATAAATATGTATATATATAAATATATAATTTATTATATATATAAATATGTATATATATGTGTGTGTATATACAGGGTGTCCGGTAATTGACGGATCACCCGTCGTGTGCAGGTAGAGCGAGTTAAACCGAGTAGAAAAGTCCTGTACCATTTTGCAATAATTGCAATAATTAATGAGAAATGAATTAAATAAGACCGGCCAATCCGTGTGAGTTTAAGCGCGCGGCGAGAAGAGACAGCCCACGCGGGGGTCCAGCGTTTGCATCGCTCGTACATAGGCATTGTTTTTTGTAAAGTGCTCCTCCCCGCTTTGTCGTGCGCCGAGCAACCGCGTAAACATTAGGCTTTTATTTTCGCCGCGCGACAAGAATCGCGTAAACAGTAGGAGGTCTCTTCTCGCCGCGCGCTTGAACTCGCGCGGATTGGCCGATCTTGTTTAATTCATTTCTCATTAATTATTGCAAAGATTGCAAAATGGTACAGGACTTTTCTACTCGGTTTAACTCGCTCTACCTGCACACGACGGGTGATCCGTCAATTATAATACGGACACCCTGTATATATGTATATTTAAGAGTTTATATACATATATATTATTTAAGAGATATATAAGTTTGTATAGTATTTATATATAAGAGTTATCTACGCACATATACTTTGAATACAATTGTATATTAAGTCATTATTAAATATAATTCTATTATAAAGTAATACGACAGATATATCAAGATAAACTTATAAATAAAGATTCGTAAAACCAACTGTACATAAAATGTTTCTTTCTAAAAATTTCAATAGAATATTTATTCCCTATTATAATCTGATATTGTTTTATAGGTTCGTTATCAAAAAATATGCAAAACGACGTTGAATTTAATGGACATACATCGTCAAGACTTGAAATAGGTGCAGGAACAATAATGTCACAACAACAATTTCAAAAATACGTAATAGAGCGAATGGAGAAGATAACAATTTTATGTGAGCAGAAAAATGCCTGTACAAATCGACTTTTACAAACTATGATGACATCTTTAAATCCTACTTCAAAACCGGATGGATTGCCTGAATTACCATTGAAAAACGATGATGATTTTAAAAAGTTAGAAGAACTGTTATTTATAAAAATAGTAAATGGAGGCCGAGAAATACCCGGACCTGCTTATACCTATCTGGTTTGGTTTAAAATTCTACTAAAAATTACGTCTACTTTTGTAATTTTAAAACAATTAAACTTGATTAATGTGCAATTATAATTTTTCATAGAAAGGACGTCTTTCCATTATTGGAGGTGCTGATCAAAGAGCCAGCGTAATGAATATGTTGAAATTTGTAATCACAAACAAGTTAGCAATGACGTATAACTGGAAAGGTGTAACGGTGCAACTAGGCACCGTTCCTAGAATCTAATAAAATACATATTTTCTGGCTATCTGTCTTTCTCTCTCCCGCTCTGTCTCGCTTCCTCGCTCGCGCTCTCGCTTGCTCACTTGCTGTCTCGCTTGCTCGCTCGCTTTCTCGCTTGCTCTCACACTCGCCCACCCAGGCCTCAAGCAGTGGGAGAACTCAGGAATGCGGCCGGCTGGGTATATAAGGCGGTCCGGCCAACACACCGGGACCAGATCCCATCCAGCAATCCGAGCAGGAACACGATCCAGTCTAGCTACAAATCCACGTCGAGGTGTCTCTCGACTGCGCCGGGAGTATCCGGCATCCTGATACCTGTCTATGTCGAGGTGTCTCTCGACTCCACTGGGAGTATCCGGTATTCCGCTACCTGCTCACGTCGAGGCGTCTCTCGACTCCGCCGGGAGAATCCGGTATTCCGCTACCTGTCCACGTCGAGGTGTCTCTCGACTCCGCCGGGAGTATCCGGCATTCCGCTACCTGTCCACGTCGAGGTGTCTCTCAACTCCGCCGGGAGTATCCGGTATTCCGCTACCTGTCCACGTCGAGGTGTCTCTCGACTCCGCCGGGTGTATCCGGTAAACGCCCCTACCGCGGGCTGACGTGGAACCCCGTGTTTCGTGCTGTCCGTAGACTAAGACGCACCGGGTCTCCGGACCTTACTGTATATAGCGCCGTCCGTCGCGGTCTGCCAGCCGCCCGATATATTCGCCGTCTGCTGCTTCGGTCCTCGGACCACACTGTATATAGCACTGTTCGTCGCGGTCTGCGAGCCGCCCGGTATATTCGCCGCCTGCTTCGGTCCTCGAACCACACTGTATATAGCGCCGTTCGTCGCGGTCTGCAAGCCGCCCGGTATATTCGCCACCTGCTTCGGTCTTCGGACCACACGGTATATAGCACCGCTCGGCGCGGTCTGCAAGCCGCCCGATAGATTCGCCGCCTGTTGCAATCTTCGGACCACACTATATATCGCTTTGCTTACGCCACGCTGCATGTACAAATGTAAATATCTCTATATCTTTACCTTGCAAATAAACTCTGCTTTACAAAT
>CAXASD010000146.1:0-21796 GCA_963971435.1 Lasius platythorax | reverse complement strand
GTCAACGCATTTGTGTTAAACGCCGATAAAATATAAACTAATAACGTTATAAATGAACATAAATTTCAAATTTCTTATTCCTCTCTGTTTGAGACATTAAATAAACAAACTAAACTATATTTGGCAGTAAAGTGTAATAAAGTGCAGGTAACTGTAACGCAAAAGTGTAATAGAGTTGCACTCTTTTAAACCGTCCAACGCAGACTCTTATTATATTCAATAAAACATAAAGTGTCACAAAGTTTAGATAACTACTACTAAAAAATGTATTACATCTACACTTGTTCTATGAAATAAAGTAAACTCTTATTTTTACTCAATTAGTTTAAATTAACAAAAAGTGCAACAAAGTGCAAAACATAAATAACTTTTATCAAAAGATGCAACACAGTGCAAAATAAAAATCACACGTTTCTGTACTTATGGTGCCGCTGCACTTGACTTTCGTGTAACAACTAAATTTAACGACAGTGCCACTGCACCTGAACATTTAAACTATTAGAACTTTCGTATCAAACTTAAAACTAACTTGCTGCACCGAGTGCCTCTCGCGACTCCCCTTCCTCACGACTTACAGTTTCGGTCGTGTCTGCTGCTCGTCGTCGCCTCTCGATTTCACCTCCGAGTCCTCGGAGTCTGAGATCCGCTCGAGAAATGCCGTCATCCTCGGCATTCCGTCCTCCTTCGATTCGGTAAGCTTTTGTACAGTTCTGTACCTTGGCGTCCTCGTTCCCTTGCTCGACGCCGGGCTCGCCTCTCTCGCCAATCTGTCCTGTTGGAAGCTCCATGGGATCTCCTTGGATGGTGCCTGTTCCACCGATCTCACTGTCTGTCTGTCTGTCTGTCTGTCTGTCTGTCTGTCTGTCTGTCTGTCTGTCTGTCTGTCTGTCTGTCTGTCTGTCTGTCTGTCTGTCTGTCTGTCTGTCTGTCTGTCTGTCTGTCTGTCTGTCTGTCTGTCTGTCTGTCTGTCTGTCTGTCTGTCTGTCTGTCTGTCTGTCTGTCTGTCTGTCTGTCTGTCTGTCTGTCTGTCTGTCTGTCTGTCTGTCTGTCTGTCTGTCTGTCTGTCTGTGTCTGTCTGTCTGTCTGTCTGTCTGTCTGTCTGTCTGTCTGTCTGTCTGTCTGTCTGTCTGTCTGTCTGTCTGTCTGTCTGTCTGTCTGTCTGTCTGTCTGTCTGTCTGTCTGTCTGTCTGTCTGTCTGTCTGTCTGTCTGTCTGTCTGTCTGTCTGTCTGTCTGTCTGTCTGTCTGTCTGTCTGTCTGTCTGTCTGTCTGTCTGTCTGTCTGTCTGTCTGTCTGTCTGTCTGTCTGTCTGTCTGTCTGTCTGTCTGTCTGTCTGTCTGTCTGTCTGTCTGTCTGTCTGTCTGTCTGTCTGTCTGTCTGTCTGTCTGTCTGTCTGTCTGTCTGTCTGTCTGTCTGTCTGTCTGTCTGTCTGTCTGTCTGTCTGTCTGTCTGTCTGTCTGTCTGTCTGTCTGTCTGTCTGTCTGTCTGTCTGTCTGTCTGTCTGTCTGTCTGTCTGTCTGTCTGTCTGTCTGTCTGTCTGTCTGTCTGTCTGTCTGTCTGTCTGTCTGTCTGTCTGTCTGTCTGTCTGTCTGTCTGTCTGTCTGTCTGTCTGTCTGTCTGTCTGTCTGTCTGTCTGTCTGTCTGTCTGTCTGTCTGTCTGTCTGTCTGTCTGTCTGTCTGTCTGTCTGTCTGTCTGTCTGTCTGTCTGTCTGTCTGTCTGTCTGTCTGTCTGTCTGTCTGTCTGTCTGTCTGTCTGTCTGTCTGTCTGTCTGTCTGTCTGTCTGTCTGTCTGTCTGTCTGTCTGTCTGTCTGTCTGTCTGTCTGTCTGTCTGTCTGTCTGTCTGTCTGTCTGTCTGTCTGTCTGTCTGTCTGTCTGTCTTGTCTGTCTGTCTGTCTGTCTGTCTGTCTGTCTGTCTGTCTGTCTGTCTGTCTGTCTGTCTGTCTGTCTGTCTGTCTGTCTGTCTGTCTGTCTGTCTGTCTGTCTGTCTGTCTGTCTGTCTGTCTGTCTGTCTGTCTGTCTGTCTGTCTGTCTGTCTGTCTGTCTGTCTGTCTGTCTGTCTGTCTGTCTGTCTGTCTGTCTGTCTGTCTGTCTGTCTGTCTGTCTGTCTGTCTGTCTGTCTGTCTGTCTGTCTGTCTGTCTGTCTGTCTGTCTGTCTGTCTGTCTGTCTGTCTGTCTGTCTGTCTGTCTGTCTGTCTGTCTGTCTGTCTGTCTGTCTGTCTGTCTGTCTGTCTGTCTGTCTGTCTGTCTGTCTGTCTGTCTGTCTGTCTGTCTGTCTGTCTGTCTGTCTGTCTGTCTGTCTGTCTGTCTGTCTGTCTGTCGTCTGTCTGTCTGTCTGTCTGTCTGTCTGTCTGTCTGTCTGTCTGTCTGTCTGTCTGTCTGTCTGTCTGTCTGTCTGTCTGTCTGTCTGTCTGTCTGTCTGTCTGTCTGTCTGTCTGTCTGTCTGTCTGTCTGTCTGTCTGTCTGTCTGTCTGTCTGTCTGTCTGTCTGTCTGTCTGTCTGTCTGTCTGTCTGTCTGTCTGTCTGTCTGTCTGTCTGTCTGTCTGTCTGTCTGTCTGTCTGTCTGTCTGTCTGTCTGTCTGTCTGTCTGCTGTGACCGGACAACCAGATGGCTTAAGCTACAGTTAACGTTATAGGTTCTCTTACCTTCAATATATTACGGTCGCCAGCTCGTTTTACCAACCACGAACAAGGAAATTCTCCTCTCGGACCTCGTGACGCAGTTCTTTGTCCCGATGTATAACGGTCGTCAAGATGGCCGCCGCTATGCTGATGCAATTCTTTGTTCTCGACGTCGACAAAATGGCCGCCGCTTGGACGTGTCTCGACACGATCACCGATGACGCAATAGCTCCTACGCCGTAAGTACGACGCAGTATAACAGATTTCCAGATATTCCTCACTAATTGCCTTTTCTTTTCTTTTCAGGTCTCCGAGGGATTCTTCAGCGCTCACCGTTAAGGACGCCGCCTCGATAATCACCAGGAGAATATAGGATTTCGTGGGAATACGGAATTGTTGGTAAGTAACTGTTAAGTACACTTTCATTTCATTGAAAATATATAAAATATATTTTAATTTAATATCACATTTATGATACACCCGCACACGTATAATCGCGCGGTACAACGTTATAAACCTACGTTTCGGTTTTAGTAACGCGTTACACGATAACAAAATTTGCATCAAGCTAACGCGCACAATACACGGATTCGATAAATAAAAATAAATACCAATTGTTAATATCCGCGGACCAAACTCTCCAAAGCTCGCGATCTTACTCGAACGACGAAACTTTCACAAAAGGCCTCGATCCGCTGCTCGTTCTCTCATTTATAGGGGCTATTCCCACTTCTTCGCATGTCGCCACCTACCGGTGTTCCTGCGTACTAGAGTCTGACCCGCTGGTCAACGCATTTGTGTTAAACGCCGATAAAATATAAACTAATAACGTTATAAATGAACATAAATTTCAAATTTCTTATTCCTCTCTGTTTGAGACATTAAATAAACAAACTAAACTATATTTGGCAGTAAAGTGTAATAAAGTGCAGGTAACTGTAACGCAAAAGTGTAATAGAGTTGCACTCTTTTAAACCGTCCAACGCAGACTCTTATTATATTCAATAAAACATAAAGTGTCACAAAGTTTAGATAACTACTACTAAAAAATGTATTACATCTACACTTGTTCTATGAAATAAAGTAAACTCTTATTTTTACTCAATTAGTTTAAATTAACAAAAAGTGCAACAAAGTGCAAAACATAAATAACTTTTATCAAAAGATGCAACACAGTGCAAAATAAAAATCACACGTTTCTGTACTTATGGTGCCGCTGCACTTGACTTTCGTGTAACAACTAAATTTAACGACAGTGCCACTGCACCTGAACATTTAAACTATTAGAACTTTCGTATCAAACTTAAAACTAACTTGCTGCACCGAGTGCCTCTCGCGACTCCCCTTCCTCACGACTTACAGTTTCGGTCGTGTCTGCTGCTCGTCGTCGCCTCTCGATTTCACCTCCGAGTCCTCGGAGTCTGAGATCCGCTCGAGAAATGCCGTCATCCTCGGCATTCCGTCCTCCTTCGATTCGGTAAGCTTTTGTACAGTTCTGTACCTTGGCGTCCTCGTTCCCTTGCTCGACGCCGGGCTCGCCTCTCTCGCCAATCTGTCCTGTTGGAAGCTCCATGGGATCTCCTTGGATGGTGCCTGTTCCACCGATCTCACTGTCTGTCTGTCTGTCTGTCTGTCTGTCTGTCTGTCTGTCTGTCTGTCTGTCTGTCTGTCTGTCTGTCTGTCTGTCTGTCTGTCTGTCTGTCTGTCTGTCTGTCTGTCTGTCTGTCTGTCTGTCTGTCTGTCTGTCTGTCTGTCTGTCTGTCTGTCTGTCTGTCTGTCTGTCTGTCTGTCTGTCTGTCTGTCTGTCTGTCTGTCTGTCTGTCTGTCTGTCTGTCTGTCTGTCTGTCTGTCTGTCTGTCTGTCTGTCTGTCTGTCTGTCTGTCTGTCTGTCTGTCTGTCTGTCTGTCTGTCTGTCTGTCTGTCTGTCTGTCTGTCTGTCTGTCTGTCTGTCTGTCTGTCTGTCTGTCTGTCTGTCTGTCTGTCTGTCTGTCTGTCTGTCTGTCTGTCTGTCTGTCTGTCTGTCTGTCTGTCTGTCTGTCTGTCTGTCTGTCTGTCTGTCTGTCTGTCTGTCTGTCTGTCTGTCTGTCTGTCTGTCTGTCTGTCTGTCTGTCTGTCTGTCTGTCTGTCTGTCTGTCTGTCTGTCTGTCTGTCTGTCTGTCTGTCTGTCTGTCTGTCTGTCTGTCTGTCTGTCTGTCTGTCTGTCTGTCTGTCTGTCTGTCTGTCTGTCTGTCTGTCTGTCTGTCTGTCTGTCTGTCTGTCTGTCTGTCTGTCTGTCTGTCTGTCTGTCTGTCTGTCTGTCTGTCTGTCTGCTGTGACCGGACAACCAGATGGCTTAAGCTACAGTTAACGTTATAGGTTCTCTTACCTTCAATATATTACGGTCGCCAGCTCGTTTTACCAACCACGAACAAGGAAATTCTCCTCTCGGACCTCGTGACAATTCTCCTCTCGGACCTCGTGACGCAGTTCTTTGTCCCGATGTATAACGGTCGTCAAGATGGCCGCCGCTATGCTGATGCAATTCTTTGTTCTCGACGTCGACAAAATGGCCGCCGCTTGGACGTGTCTCGACACGATCACCGATGACGCAATAGCTCCTACGCCGTAAGTACGACGCAGTATAACAGATTTCCAGATATTCCTCACTAATTGCCTTTTCTTTTCTTTTCAGGTCTCCGAGGGATTCTTCAGCGCTCACCGTTAAGGACGCCGCCTCGATAATCACCAGGAGAATATAGGATTTCGTGGGAATACGGAATTGTTGGTAAGTAACTGTTAAGTACACTTTCATTTCATTGAAAATATATAAAATATATTTTAATTTAATATCACATTTATGATACACCCGCACACGTATAATCGCGCGGTACAACGTTATAAACCTACGTTTCGGTTTTAGTAACGCGTTACACGATAACAAAATTTGCATCAAGCTAACGCGCACAATACACGGATTCGATAAATAAAAATAAATACCAATTGTTAATATCCGCGGACCAAACTCTCCAAAGCTCGCGATCTTACTCGAACGACGAAACTTTCACAAAAGGCCTCGATCCGCTGCTCGTTCTCTCATTTATAGGGGCTATTCCCACTTCTTCGCATGTCGCCACCTACCGGTGTTCCTGCGTACTAGAGTCTGACCCGCTGGTCAACGCATTTGTGTTAAACGCCGATAAAATATAAACTAATAACGTTATAAATGAACATAAATTTCAAATTTCTTATTCCTCTCTGTTTGAGACATTAAATAAACAAACTAAACTATATTTGGCAGTAAAGTGTAATAAAGTGCAGGTAACTGTAACGCAAAAGTGTAATAGAGTTGCACTCTTTTAAACCGTCCAACGCAGACTCTTATTATATTCAATAAAACATAAAGTGTCACAAAGTTTAGATAACTACTACTAAAAAATGTATTACATCTACACTTGTTCTATGAAATAAAGTAAACTCTTATTTTTACTCAATTAGTTTAAATTAACAAAAAGTGCAACAAAGTGCAAAACATAAATAACTTTTATCAAAAGATGCAACACAGTGCAAAATAAAAATCACACGTTTCTGTACTTATGGTGCCGCTGCACTTGACTTTCGTGTAACAACTAAATTTAACGACAGTGCCACTGCACCTGAACATTTAAACTATTAGAACTTTCGTATCAAACTTAAAACTAACTTGCTGCACCGAGTGCCTCTCGCGACTCCCCTTCCTCACGACTTACAGTTTCGGTCGTGTCTGCTGCTCGTCGTCGCCTCTCGATTTCACCTCCGAGTCCTCGGAGTCTGAGATCCGCTCGAGAAATGCCGTCATCCTCGGCATTCCGTCCTCCTTCGATTCGGTAAGCTTTTGTACAGTTCTGTACCTTGGCGTCCTCGTTCCCTTGCTCGACGCCGGGCTCGCCTCTCTCGCCAATCTGTCCTGTTGGAAGCTCCATGGGATCTCCTTGGATGGTGCCTGTTCCACCGATCTCACTGTCTGTCTGTCTGTCTGTCTGTCTGTCTGTCTGTCTGTCTGTCTGTCTGTCTGTCTGTCTGTCTGTCTGTCTGTCTGTCTGTCTGTCTGTCTGTCTGTCTGTCTGTCTGTCTGTCTGTCTGTCTGTCTGTCTGTCTGTCTGTCTGTCTGTCTGTCTGTCTGTCTGTCTGTCTGTCTGTCTGTCTGTCTGTCTGTCTGTCTGTCTGTCTGTCTGTCTGTCTGTCTGTCTGTCTGTCTGTCTGTCTGTCTGTCTGTCTGTCTGTCTGTCTGTCTGTCTGTCTGTCTGTCTGTCTGTCTGTCTGTCTGTCTGTCTGTCTGTCTGTCTGTCTGTCTGTCTGTCTGTCTGTCTGTCTGTCTGTCTGTCTGTCTGTCTGTCTGTCTGTCTGTCTGTCTGTCTGTCTGTCTGTCTGTCTGTCTGTCTGTCTGTCTGTCTGTCTGTCTGTCTGTCTGTCTGTCTGTCTGTCTGTCTGTCTGTCTGTCTGTCTGTCTGTCTGTCTGTCTGTCTGTCTGTCTGTCTGTCTGTCTGTCTGTCTGTCTGTCTGTCTGTCTGTCTGTCTGTCTGTCTGTCTGTCTGTCTGTCTGTCTGTCTGTCTGTCTGTCTGTCTGTCTGTCTGTCTGTCTGTCTGTCTGTCTGTCTGTCTGTCTGTCTGTCTGTCTGTCTGTCTGTCTGTCTGTCTGTCTGTCTGTCTGTCTGTCTGTCTGTCTGTCTGTCTGTCTGTCTGTCTGTCTGTCTGTCTGTCTGTCTGTCTGTCTGTCTGTCTGTCTGTCTGTCTGTCTGTCTGTCTGTCTGTCTGTCTGTCTGTCTGTCTGTCTGTCTGTCTGTCTGTCTGTCTGTCTGTCTGTCTGTCTGTCTGTCTGTCTGTCTGTCTGTCTGTCTGTCTGTCTGTCTGTCTGTCTGTCTGTCTGTCTGTCTGTCTGTCTGTCTGTCTGTCTGTCTGTCTGTCTGTCTGTCTGTCTGTCTGTCTGTCTGTCTGTCTGTCTGTCTGTCTGTCTGTCTGTCTGTCTGTCTGTCTGTCTGTCTGTCTGTCTGTCTGTCTGTCTGTCTGTCTGTCTGTCTGTCTGTCTGTCTGTCTGTCTGTCTGTCTGTCTGTCTGTCTGTCTGTCTGTCTGTCTGTCTGTCTGTCTGTCTGTCTGTCTGTCTGTCTGTCTGTCTGTCTGTCTGTCTGTCTGTCTGTCTGTCTGTCTGTCTGTCTGTCTGTCTGTCTGTCTGTCTGTCTGTCTGTCTGTCTGTCTGTCTGTCTGTCTGTCTGTCTGTCTGTCTGTCTGTCTGTCTGTCTGTCTGTCTGTCTGTCTGTCTGTCTGTCTGTCTGTCTGTCTGTCTGTCTGTCTGTCTGTCTGTCTGTCTGTCTGTCTGTCTGTCTGTCTGTCTGTCTGTCTGTCTGTCTGTCTGTCTGTCTGTCTGTCTGTCTGTCTGTCTGTCTGTCTGTCTGTCTGTCTGTCTGTCTGTCTGTCTGTCTGTCTGTCTGTCTGTCTGTCTGTCTGTCTGTCTGTCTGTCTGTCTGTCTGTCTGTCTGTCTGTCTGTCTGTCTGTCTGTCTGTCTGTCTGTCTGTCTGTCTGTCTGTCTGTCTGTCTGTCTGTCTGTCTGTCTGTCTGTCTGCTGTGACCGGACAACCAGATGGCTTAAGCTACAGTTAACGTTATAGGTTCTCTTACCTTCAATATATTACGGTCGCCAGCTCGTTTTACCAACCACGAACAAGGAAATTCTCCTCTCGGACCTCGTGACGCAGTTCTTTGTCCCGATGTATAACGGTCGTCAAGATGGCCGCCGCTATGCTGATGCAATTCTTTGTTCTCGACGTCGACAAAATGGCCGCCGCTTGGACGTGTCTCGACACGATCACCGATGACGCAATAGCTCCTACGCCGTAAGTACGACGCAGTATAACAGATTTCCAGATATTCCTCACTAATTGCCTTTTCTTTTCTTTTCAGGTCTCCGAGGGATTCTTCAGCGCTCACCGTTAAGGACGCCGCCTCGATAATCACCAGGAGAATATAGGATTTCGTGGGAATACGGAATTGTTGGTAAGTAACTGTTAAGTACACTTTCATTTCATTGAAAATATATAAAATATATTTTAATTTAATATCACATTTATGATACACCCGCACACGTATAATCGCGCGGTACAACGTTATAAACCTACGTTTCGGTTTTAGTAACGCGTTACACGATAACAAAATTTGCATCAAGCTAACGCGCACAATACACGGATTCGATAAATAAAAATAAATACCAATTGTTAATATCCGCGGACCAAACTCTCCAAAGCTCGCGATCTTACTCGAACGACGAAACTTTCACAAAAGGCCTCGATCCGCTGCTCGTTCTCTCATTTATAGGGGCTATTCCCACTTCTTCGCATGTCGCCACCTACCGGTGTTCCTGCGTACTAGAGTCTGACCCGCTGGTCAACGCATTTGTGTTAAACGCCGATAAAATATAAACTAATAACGTTATAAATGAACATAAATTTCAAATTTCTTATTCCTCTCTGTTTGAGACATTAAATAAACAAACTAAACTATATTTGGCAGTAAAGTGTAATAAAGTGCAGGTAACTGTAACGCAAAAGTGTAATAGAGTTGCACTCTTTTAAACCGTCCAACGCAGACTCTTATTATATTCAATAAAACATAAAGTGTCACAAAGTTTAGATAACTACTACTAAAAAATGTATTACATCTACACTTGTTCTATGAAATAAAGTAAACTCTTATTTTTACTCAATTAGTTTAAATTAACAAAAAGTGCAACAAAGTGCAAAACATAAATAACTTTTATCAAAAGATGCAACACAGTGCAAAATAAAAATCACACGTTTCTGTACTTATGGTGCCGCTGCACTTGACTTTCGTGTAACAACTAAATTTAACGACAGTGCCACTGCACCTGAACATTTAAACTATTAGAACTTTCGTATCAAACTTAAAACTAACTTGCTGCACCGAGTGCCTCTCGCGACTCCCCTTCCTCACGACTTACAGTTTCGGTCGTGTCTGCTGCTCGTCGTCGCCTCTCGATTTCACCTCCGAGTCCTCGGAGTCTGAGATCCGCTCGAGAAATGCCGTCATCCGATTCGGTAAGCTTTTGTACAGTTCTGTACCTTGGCGTCCTCGTTCCCTTGCTCGACGCCGGGCTCGCCTCTCTCGCCAATCTGTCCTGTTGGAAGCTCCATGGGATCTCCTTGGATGGTGCCTGTTCCACCGATCTCACTGTCTGTCTGTCTGTCTGTCTGTCTGTCTGTCTGTCTGTCTGTCTGTCTGTCTGTCTGTCTGTCTGTCTGTCTGTCTGTCTGTCTGTCTGTCTGTCTGTCTGTCTGTCTGTCTGTCTGTCTGTCTGTCTGTCTGTCTGTCTGTCTGTCTGTCTGTCTGTCTGTCTGTCTGTCTGTCTGTCTGTCTGTCTGTCTGTCTGTCTGTCTGTCTGTCTGTCTGTCTGTCTGTCTGTCTGTCTGTCTGTCTGTCTGTCTGTCTGTCTGTCTGTCTGTCTGTCTGTCTGTCTGTCTGTCTGTCTGTCTGTCTGTCTGTCTGTCTGTCTGTCTGTCTGTCTGTCTGTCTGTCTGTCTGTCTGTCTGTCTGTCTGTCTGTCTGTCTGTCTGTCTGTCTGTCTGTCTGTCTGTCTGTCTGTCTGTCTGTCTGTCTGTCTGTCTGTCTGTCTGTCTGTCTGTCTGTCTGTCTGTCTGTCTGTCTGTCTGTCTGTCTGTCTGTCTGTCTGTCTGTCTGTCTGTCTGTCTGTCTGTCTGTCTGTCTGTCTGTCTGTCTGTCTGTCTGTCTGTCTGTCTGTCTGTCTGTCTGTCTGTCTGTCTGTCTGTCTGTCTGTCTGTCTGTCTGTCTGTCTGTCTGTCTGTCTGTCTGTCTGTCTGTCTGTCTGTCTGTCTGTCTGTCTGTCTGTCTGTCTGTCTGTCTGTCTGTCTGTCTGTCTGTCTGTCTGTCTGTCTGTCTGTCTGTCTGTCTGTCTGTCTGTCTGTCTGTCTGTCTGTCTGTCTGTCTGTCTGTCTGTCTGTCTGTCTGTCTGTCTGTCTGTCTGTCTGTCTGTCTGTCTGTCTGTCTGTCTGTCTGTCTGTCTGTCTGTCTGTCTGTCTGTCTGTCTGTCTGTCTGTCTGTCTGTCTGTCTGTCTGTCTGTCTGTCTGTCTGTCTGTCTGTCTGTCTGTCTGTCTGTCTGTCTGTCTGTCTGTCTGTCTGTCTGTCTGTCTGTCTGTCTGTCTGTCTGTCTGTCTGTCTGTCTGTCTGTCTGTCTGTCTGTCTGTCTGTCTGTCTGTCTGTCTGTCTGTCTGTCTGTCTGTCTGTCTGTCTGTCTGTCTGTCTGTCTGTCTGTCTGTCTGTCTGTCTGTCTGTCTGTCTGTCTGTCTGTCTGTCTGTCTGTCTGTCTGTCTGTCTGTCTGTCTGTCTGTCTGTCTGTCTGTCTGTCTGTCTGTCTGTCTGCTGTGACCGGACAACCAGATGGCTTAAGCTACAGTTAACGTTATAGGTTCTCTTACCTTCAATATATTACGGTCGCCAGCTCGTTTTACCAACCACGAACAAGGAAATTCTCCTCTCGGACCTCGTGACGCAGTTCTTTGTCCCGATGTATAACGGTCGTCAAGATGGCCGCCGCTATGCTGATGCAATTCTTTGTTCTCGACGTCGACAAAATGGCCGCCGCTTGGACGTGTCTCGACACGATCACCGATGACGCAATAGCTCCTACGCCGTAAGTACGACGCAGTATAACAGATTTCCAGATATTCCTCACTAATTGCCTTTTCTTTTCTTTTCAGGTCTTCGAGGGATTCTTCAGCGCTCACCGTTAAGGACGCCGCCTCGATAATCACCAGGAGAATATAGGATTTCGTGGGAATACGGAATTGTTGGTAAGTAACTGTTAAGTACACTTTCATTTCATTGAAAATATATAAAATATATTTTAATTTAATATCACATTTATGATACACCCGCACACGTATAATCGCGCGGTACAACGTTATAAACCTACGTTTCGGTTTTAGTAACGCGTTACACGATAACAAAATTTGCATCAAGCTAACGCGCACAATACACGGATTCGATAAATAAAAATAAATACCAATTGTTAATATCCGCGGACCAAACTCTCCAAAGCTCGCGATCTTACTCGAACGACGAAACTTTCACAAAAGGCCTCGATCCGCTGCTCGTTCTCTCATTTATAGGGGCTATTCCCACTTCTTCGCATGTCGCCACCTACCGGTGTTCCTGCGTACTAGAGTCTGACCCGCTGGTCAACGCATTTGTGTTAAACGCCGATAAAATATAAACTAATAACGTTATAAATGAACATAAATTTCAAATTTCTTATTCCTCTCTGTTTGAGACATTAAATAAACAAACTAAACTATATTTGGCAGTAAAGTGTAATATAGTGCAGGTAACTGTAACGCAAAAGTGTAATAGAGTTGCACTCTTTTAAACCGTCCAACGCAGACTCTTATTATATTCAATAAAACATAAAGTGTCACAAAGTTTAGATAACTACTACTAAAAAATGTATTACATCTACACTTGTTCTATGAAATAAAGTAAACTCTTATTTTTACTCAATTAGTTTAAATTAACAAAAAGTGCAACAAAGTGCAAAACATAAATAACTTTTATCAAAAGATGCAACACAGTGCAAAATAAAAATCACACGTTTCTGTACTTATGGTGCCGCTGCACTTGACTTTCGTGTAACAACTAAATTTAACGACAGTGCCACTGCACCTGAACATTTAAACTATTAGAACTTTCGTATCAAACTTAAAACTAACTTGCTGCACCGAGTGCCTCTCGCGACTCCCCTTCCTCACGACTTACAGTTTCGGTCGTGTCTGCTGCTCGTCGTCGCCTCTCGATTTCACCTTCGAGTCCTCGGAGTCTGAGATCCGCTCGAGAAATGCCGTCATCCTCGGCATTCCGTCCTCCTTCGATTCGGTAAGCTTTTGTACAGTTCTGTACCTTGGCGTCCTCGTTCCCTTGCTCGACGCCGGGCTCGCCTCTCTCGCCAATCTGTCCTGTTGGAAGCTCCATGGGATCTCCTTGGATGGTGCCTGTTCCACCGATCTCACTGTCTGTCTGTCTGTCTGTCTGTCTGTCTGTCTGTCTGTCTGTCTGTCTGTCTGTCTGTCTGTCTGTCTGTCTGTCTGTCTGTCTGTCTGTCTGTCTGTCTGTCTGTCTGTCTGTCTGTCTGTCTGTCTGTCTGCTGTGACCGGACAACCAGATGGCTTAAGCTACAGTTAACGTTATAGGTTCTCTTACCTTCAATATATTACGGTCGCCAGCTCGTTTTACCAACCACGAACAAGGAAATTCTCCTCTCGGACCTCGTGACGCAGTTCTTTGTCCCGATGTATAACGGTCGTCAAGATGGCCGCCGCTATGCTGATGCAATTCTTTGTTCTCGACGTCGACAAAATGGCCGCCGCTTGGACGTGTCTCGACACGATCACCGATGACGCAATAGCTCCTACGCCGTAAGTACGACGCAGTATAACAGATTTCCAGATATTCCTCACTAATTGCCTTTTCTTTTCTTTTCAGGTCTCCGAGGGATTCTTCAGCGCTCACCGTTAAGGACGCCGCCTCGATAATCACCAGGAGAATATAGGATTTCGTGGGAATACGGAATTGTTGGTAAGTAACTGTTAAGTACACTTTCATTTCATTGAAAATATATAAAATATATTTTAATTTAATATCACATTTATGATACACCCGCACACGTATAATCGCGCGGTACAACGTTATAAACCTACGTTTCGGTTTTAGTAACGCGTTACACGATAACAAAATTTGCATCAAGCTAACGCGCACAATACACGGATTCGATAAATAAAAATAAATACCAATTGTTAATATCCGCGGACCAAACTCTCCAAAGCTCGCGATCTTACTCGAACGACGAAACTTTCACAAAAGGCCTCGATCCGCTGCTCGTTCTCTCATTTATAGGGGCTATTCCCACTTCTTCGCATGTCGCCACCTACCGGTGTTCCTGCGTACTAGAGTCTGACCCGCTGGTCAACGCATTTGTGTTAAACGCCGATAAAATATAAACTAATAACGTTATAAATGAACATAAATTTCAAATTTCTTATTCCTCTCTGTTTGAGACATTAAATAAACAAACTAAACTATATTTGGCAGTAAAGTGTAATAAAGTGCAGGTAACTGTAACGCAAAAGTGTAATAGAGTTGCACTCTTTTAAACCGTCCAACGCAGACTCTTATTATATTCAATAAAACATAAAGTGTCACAAAGTTTAGATAACTACTACTAAAAAATGTATTACATCTACACTTGTTCTATGAAATAAAGTAAACTCTTATTTTTACTCAATTAGTTTAAATTAACAAAAAGTGCAACAAAGTGCAAAACATAAATAACTTTTATCAAAAGATGCAACACAGTGCAAAATAAAAATCACACGTTTCTGTACTTATGGTGCCGCTGCACTTGACTTTCGTGTAACAACTAAATTTAACGACAGTGCCACTGCACCTGAACATTTAAACTATTAGAACTTTCGTATCAAACTTAAAACTAACTTGCTGCACCGAGTGCCTCTCGCGACTCCCCTTCCTCACGACTTACAGTTTCGGTCGTGTCTGCTGCTCGTCGTCGCCTCTCGATTTCACCTCCGAGTCCTCGGAGTCTGAGATCCGCTCGAGAAATGCCGTCATCCTCGGCATTCCGTCCTCCTTCGATTCGGTAAGCTTTTGTACAGTTCTGTACCTTGGCGTCCTCGTTCCCTTGCTCGACGCCGGGCTCGCCTCTCTCGCCAATCTGTCCTGTTGGAAGCTCCATGGGATCTCCTTGGATGGTGCCTGTTCCACCGATCTCACTGTCTGTCTGTCTGTCTGTCTGTCTGTCTGTCTGTCTGTCTGTCTGTCTGTCTGTCTGTCTGTCTGTCTGTCTGTCTGTCTGTCTGTCTGTCTGTCTGTCTGTCTGTCTGTCTGTCTGTCTGTCTGTCTGTCTGTCTGTCTGTCTGTCTGTCTGTCTGTCTGTCTGTCTGTCTGTCTGTCTGTCTGTCTGTCTGTCTGTCTGTCTGTCTGTCTGTCTGTCTGTCTGTCTGTCTGTCTGTCTGTCTGTCTGTCTGTCTGTCTGTCTGTCTGTCTGTCTGTCTGTCTGTCTGTCTGTCTGTCTGTCTGTCTGTCTGTCTGTCTGTCTGTCTGTCTGTCTGTCTGTCTGTCTGTCTGTCTGTCTGTCTGTCTGTCTGTCTGTCTGTCTGTCTGTCTGTCTGTCTGTCTGTCTGTCTGTCTGTCTGTCTGTCTGTCTGTCTGTCTGTCTGTCTGTCTGTCTGTCTGTCTGTCTGTCTGTCTGTCTGTCTGTCTGTCTGTCTGTCTGTCTGTCTGTCTGTCTGTCTGTCTGTCTGTCTGTCTGTCTGTCTGTCTGTCTGTCTGTCTGTCTGTCTGTCTGTCTGTCTGTCTGTCTGTCTGTCTGTCTGTCTGTCTGTCTGTCTGTCTGTCTGTCTGTCTGTCTGTCTGTCTGTCTGTCTGTCTGTCTGTCTGTCTGTCTGTCTGTCTGTCTGTCTGTCTGTCTGTCTGTCTGTCTGTCTGTCTGTCTGTCTGTCTGTCTGTCTGTCTGTCTGTCTGTCTGTCTGTCTGTCTGTCTGTCTGTCTGTCTGTCTGTCTGTCTGTCTGTCTGTCTGTCTGTCTGTCTGTCTGTCTGTCTGTCTGTCTGTCTGTCTGTCTGTCTGTCTGTCTGTCTGTCTGTCTGTCTGTCTGTCTGTCTGTCTGTCTGTCTGTCTGTCTGTCTGTCTGTCTGTCTGTCTGTCTGTCTGTCTGTCTGTCTGTCTGTCTGTCTGTCTGTCTGTCTGTCTGTCTGTCTGTCTGTCTGTCTGTCTGTCTGTCTGTCTGTCTGTCTGTCTGTCTGTCTGTCTGTCTGTCTGTCTGTCTGTCTGTCTGTCTGTCTGTCTGTCTGTCTGTCTGTCTGTCTGTCTGTCTGTCTGTCTGTCTGTCTGTCTGTCTGTCTGTCTGTCTGTCTGTCTGTCTGTCTGTCTGTCTGTCTGTCTGTCTGTCTGTCTGTCTGTCTGTCTGTCTGTCTGTCTGTCTGTCTGTCTGTCTGTCTGTCTGTCTGTCTGTCTGTCTGTCTGTCTGTCTGTCTGTCTGTCTGTCTGTCTGTCTGTCTGTCTGTCTGTCTGTCTGTCTGTCTGTCTGTCTGTCTGTCTGTCTGTCTGTCTGTCTGTCTGTCTGTCTGTCTGTCTGTCTGTCTGTCTGTCTGTCTGTCTGTCTGTCTGTCTGTCTGTCTGTCTGTCTGTCTGTCTGTCTGTCTGTCTGTCTGTCTGTCTGTCTGTCTGTCTGTCTGTCTGTCTGTCTGTCTGTCTGTCTGTCTGTCTGTCTGTCTGTCTGTCTGTCTGTCTGTCTGTCTGTCTGTCTGTCTGTCTGTCTGTCTGTCTGTCTGTCTGTCTGTCTGTCTGTCTGTCTGTCTGTCTGTCTGTCTGTCTGTCTGTCTGTCTGTCTGTCTGTCTGTCTGTCTGTCTGTCTGTCTGTCTGTCTGTCTGTCTGTCTGTCTGTCTGTCTGTCTGTCTGTCTGTCTGTCTGTCTGCTGTGACCGGACAACCAGATGGCTTAAGCTACAGTTAACGTTATAGGTTCTCTTACCTTCAATATATTACGGTCGCCAGCTCGTTTTACCAACCACGAACAAGGAAATTCTCCTCTCGGACCTCGTGACGCAGTTCTTTGTCCCGATGTATAACGGTCGTCAAGATGGCCGCCGCTATGCTGATGCAATTCTTTGTTCTCGACGTCGACAAAATGGCCGCCGCTTGGACGTGTCTCGACACGATCACCGATGACGCAATAGCTCCTACGCCGTAAGTACGACGCAGTATAACAGATTTCCAGATATTCCTCACTAATTGCCTTTTCTTTTCTTTTCAGGTCTCCGAGGGATTCTTCAGCGCTCACCGTTAAGGACGCCGCCTCGATAATCACCAGGAGAATATAGGATTTCGTGGGAATACGGAATTGTTGGTAAGTAACTGTTAAGTACACTTTCATTTCATTGAAAATATATAAAATATATTTTAATTTAATATCACATTTATGATACACCCGCACACGTATAATCGCGCGGTACAACGTTATAAACCTACGTTTCGGTTTTAGTAACGCGTTACACGATAACAAAATTTGCATCAAGCTAACGCGCACAATACACGGATTCGATAAATAAAAATAAATACCAATTGTTAATATCCGCGGACCAAACTCTCCAAAGCTCGCGATCTTACTCGAACGACGAAACTTTCACAAAAGGCCTCGATCCGCTGCTCGTTCTCTCATTTATAGGGGCTATTCCCACTTCTTCGCATGTCGCCACCTACCGGTGTTCCTGCGTACTAGAGTCTGACCCGCTGGTCAACGCATTTGTGTTAAACGCCGATAAAATATAAACTAATAACGTTATAAATGAACATAAATTTCAAATTTCTTATTCCTCTCTGTTTGAGACATTAAATAAACAAACTAAACTATATTTGGCAGTAAAGTGTAATAAAGTGCAGGTAACTGTAACGCAAAAGTGTAATAGAGTTGCACTCTTTTAAACCGTCCAACGCAGACTCTTATTATATTCAATAAAACATAAAGTGTCACAAAGTTTAGATAACTACTACTAAAAAATGTATTACATCTACACTTGTTCTATGAAATAAAGTAAACTCTTATTTTTACTCAATTAGTTTAAATTAACAAAAAGTGCAACAAAGTGCAAAACATAAATAACTTTTATCAAAAGATGCAACACAGTGCAAAATAAAAATCACACGTTTCTGTACTTATGGTGCCGCTGCACTTGACTTTCGTGTAACAACTAAATTTAACGACAGTGCCACTGCACCTGAACATTTAAACTATTAGAACTTTCGTATCAAACTTAAAACTAACTTGCTGCACCGAGTGCCTCTCGCGACTCCCCTTCCTCACGACTTACAGTTTCGGTCGTGTCTGCTGCTCGTCGTCGCCTCTCGATTTCACCTCCGAGTCCTCGGAGTCTGAGATCCGCTCGAGAAATGCCGTCATCCTCGGCATTCCGTCCTCCTTCGATTCGGTAAGCTTTTGTACAGTTCTGTACCTTGGCGTCCTCGTTCCCTTGCTCGACGCCGGGCTCGCCTCTCTCGCCAATCTGTCCTGTTGGAAGCTCCATGGGATCTCCTTGGATGGTGCCTGTTCCACCGATCTCACTGTCTGTCTGTCTGTCTGTCTGTCTGTCTGTCTGTCTGTCTGTCTGTCTGTCTGTCTGTCTGTCTGTCTGTCTGTCTGTCTGTCTGTCTGTCTGTCTGTCTGTCTGTCTGTCTGTCTGTCTGTCTGTCTGTCTGTCTGTCTGTCTGTCTGTCTGTCTGTCTGTCTGTCTGTCTGTCTGTCTGTCTGTCTGTCTGTCTGTCTGTCTGTCTGTCTGTCTGTCTGTCTGTCTGTCTGTCTGTCTGTCTGTCTGTCTGTCTGTCTGTCTGTCTGTCTGTCTGTCTGTCTGTCTGTCTGTCTGTCTGTCTGTCTGTCTGTCTGTCTGTCTGTCTGTCTGTCTGTCTGTCTGTCTGTCTGTCTGTCTGTCTGTCTGTCTGTCTGTCTGTCTGTCTGTCTGTCTGTCTGTCTGTCTGTCTGTCTGTCTGTCTGTCTGTCTGTCTGTCTGTCTGTCTGTCTGTCTGTCTGTCTGTCTGTCTGTCTGTCTGTCTGTCTGTCTGTCTGTCTGTCTGTCTGTCTGTCTGTCTGTCTGTCTGTCTGTCTGTCTGTCTGTCTGTCTGTCTGTCTGTCTGTCTGTCTGTCTGTCTGTCTGTCTGTCTGTCTGTCTGTCTGTCTGTCTGTCTGTCTGTCTGTCTGTCTGTCTGTCTGTCTGTCTGTCTGTCTGTCTGTCTGTCTGTCTGTCTGTCTGTCTGTCTGTCTGTCTGTCTGTCTGTCTGTCTGTCTGTCTGTCTGTCTGTCTGTCTGTCTGTCTGTCTGTCTGTCTGTCTGTCTGTCTGTCTGTCTGTCTGTCTGTCTGTCTGTCTGTCTGTCTGTCTGTCTGTCTGTCTGTCTGTCTGTCTGTCTGTCTGTCTGTCTGTCTGTCTGTCTGTCTGTCTGTCTGTCTGTCTGTCTGTCTGTCTGTCTGTCTGTCTGTCTGTCTGTCTGTCTGTCTGTCTGTCTGTCTGTCTGTCTGTCTGTCTGTCTGTCTGTCTGTCTGTCTGTCTGTCTGTCTGTCTGTCTGTCTGTCTGTCTGTCTGTCTGTCTGTCTGTCTGTCTGTCTGTCTGTCTGTCTGTCTGTCTGTCTGTCTGTCTGTCTGTCTGTCTGTCTGTCTGTCTGTCTGTCTGTCTGTCTGTCTGTCTGTCTGTCTGTCTGTCTGTCTGTCTGTCTGTCTGTCTGTCTGTCTGTCTGTCTGTCTGTCTGTCTGTCTGTCTGTCTGTCTGTCTGTCTGTCTGTCTGTCTGTCTGTCTGTCTGTCTGTCTGTCTGTCTGTCTGTCTGTCTGTCTGTCTGTCTGTCTGTCTGTCTGTCTGTCTGTCTGTCTGTCTGTCTGTCTGTCTGTCTGTCTGTCTGTCTGTCTGTCTGTCTGTCTGTCTGTCTGTCTGTCTGTCTGTCTGTCTGTCTGTCTGTCTGTCTGTCTGTCTGTCTGTCTGTCTGTCTGTCTGTCTGTCTGTCTGTCTGTCTGTCTGTCTGTCTGTCTGTCTGTCTGTCTGTCTGTCTGTCTGTCTGTCTGTCTGTCTGTCTGTCTGTCTGTCTGTCTGTCTGTCTGTCTGTCTGTCTGTCTGTCTGTCTGTCTGTCTGTCTGTCTGTCTGCTGTGACCGGACAACCAGATGGCTTAAGCTACAGTTAACGTTATAGGTTCTCTTACCTTCAATATATTACGGTCGCCAGCTCGTTTTACCAACCACGAACAAGGAAATTCTCCTCTCGGACCTCGTGACGCAGTTCTTTGTCCCGATGTATAACGGTCGTCAAGATGGCCGCCGCTATGCTGATGCAATTCTTTGTTCTCGACGTCGACAAAATGGCCGCCGCTTGGACGTGTCTCGACACGATCACCGATGACGCAATAGCTCCTACGCCGTAAGTACGACGCAGTATAACAGATTTCCAGATATTCCTCACTAATTGCCTTTTCTTTTCTTTTCAGGTCTCCGAGGGATTCTTCAGCGCTCACCGTTAAGGACGCCGCCTCGATAATCACCAGGAGAATATAGGATTTCGTGGGAATACGGAATTGTTGGTAAGTAACTGTTAAGTACACTTTCATTTCATTGAAAATATATAAAATATATTTTAATTTAATATCACATTTATGATACACCCGCACACGTATAATCGCGCGGTACAACGTTATAAACCTACGTTTCGGTTTTAGTAACGCGTTACACGATAACAAAATTTGCATCAAGCTAACGCGCACAATACACGGATTCGATAAATAAAAATAAATACCAATTGTTAATATCCGCGGACCAAACTCTCCAAAGCTCGCGATCTTACTCGAACGACGAAACTTTCACAAAAGGCCTCGATCCGCTGCTCGTTCTCTCATTTATAGGGGCTATTCCCACTTCTTCGCATGTCGCCACCTACCGGTGTTCCTGCGTACTAGAGTCTGACCCGCTGGTCAACGCATTTGTGTTAAACGCCGATAAAATATAAACTAATAACGTTATAAATGAACATAAATTTCAAATTTCTTATTCCTCTCTGTTTGAGACATTAAATAAACAAACTAAACTATATTTGGCAGTAAAGTGTAATAAAGTGCAGGTAACTGTAACGCAAAAGTGTAATAGAGTTGCACTCTTTTAAACCGTCCAACGCAGACTCTTATTATATTCAATAAAACATAAAGTGTCACAAAGTTTAGATAACTACTACTAAAAAAATGTATTACATCTACACTTGTTCTATGAAATAAAGTAAACTCTTATTTTTACTCAATTAGTTTAAATTAACAAAAAGTGCAACAAAGTGCAAAACATAAATAACTTTTATCAAAAGATGCAACACAGTGCAAAATAAAAATCACACGTTTCTGTACTTATGGTGCCGCTGCACTTGACTTTCGTGTAACAACTAAATTTAACGACAGTGCCACTGCACCTGAACATTTAAACTATTAGAACTTTCGTATCAAACTTAAAACTAACTTGCTGCACCGAGTGCCTCTCGCGACTCCCCTTCCTCACGACTTACAGTTTCGGTCGTGTCTGCTGCTCGTCGTCGCCTCTCGATTTCACCTCCGAGTCCTCGGAGTCTGAGATCCGCTCGAGAAATGCCGTCATCCTCGGCATTCCGTCCTCCTTCGATTCGGTAAGCTTTTGTACAGTTCTGTACCTTGGCGTCCTCGTTCCCTTGCTCGACGCCGGGCTCGCCTCTCTCGCCAATCTGTCCTGTTGGAAGCTCCATGGGATCTCCTTGGATGGTGCCTGTTCCACCGATCTCACTGTCTGTCTGTCTGTCTGTCTGTCTGTCTGTCTGTCTGTCTGTCTGTCTGTCTGTCTGTCTGTCTGTCTGTCTGTCTGTCTGTCTGTCTGTCTGTCTGTCTGTCTGTCTGTCTGTCTGTCTGTCTGTCTGTCTGTCTGTCTGTCTGTCTGTCTGTCTGTCTGTCTGTCTGTCTGTCTGTCTGTCTGTCTGTCTGTCTGTCTGTCTGTCTGTCTGTCTGTCTGTCTGTCTGTCTGTCTGTCTGTCTGTCTGTCTGTCTGTCTGTCTGTCTGTCTGTCTGTCTGTCTGTCTGTCTGTCTGTCTGTCTGTCTGTCTGTCTGTCTGTCTGTCTGTCTGTCTGTCTGTCTGTCGTCTGTCTGTCTGTCTGTCTGTCTGTCTGTCTGTCTGTCTGTCTGTCTGTCTGTCTGTCTGTCTGTCTGTCTGTCTGTCTGTCTGTCTGTCTGTCTGTCTGTCTGTCTGTCTGTCTGTCTGTCTGTCTGTCTGTCTGTCTGTCTGTCTGTCTGTCTGTCTGTCTGTCTGTCTGTCTGTCTGTCTGTCTGTCTGTCTGTCTGTCTGTCTGTCTGTCTGTCTGTCTGTCTGTCTGTCTGTCTGTCTGTCTGTCTGTCTGTCTGTCTGTCTGTCTGTCTGTCTGTCTGTCTGTCTGTCTGTCTGTCTGTCTGTCTGTCTGTCTGTCTGTCTGTCTGTCTGTCTGTCTGTCTGTCTGTCTGTCTGTCTGTCTGTCTGTCTGTCCGTCTGTCTGTCTGTCTGTCTGTCTGTCTGTCTGTCTGTCTGTCTGTCTGTCTGTCTGTCTGTCTGTCTGTCTGTCT
>CAXASD010000144.1:0-31050 GCA_963971435.1 Lasius platythorax | reverse complement strand
GACATGCTAAATGACGCTGACACCTATACCATAATCAAAAAAGACCCGAGTAATAAATTAACTAATAGCCTCCGTAGCCTGCTCACAGACTGGAAGAAGAATAACTATATTTCTGAGAAAACGTATAAAACATTGAATTGTTCTGACGGGACATTACCGAGAGCGTACGGGTTACCAAAGATACACAAGCCGGACTGCCCTCTCAGGATAATAATTTCTTCCAAAGGTAGCTCGTTATACAACTTAGCAAAATTTCTGCAAGACATGATTCACGACTCCATACCCGTAGCCGAGAGTCATGTCGCCAACAGTTTTCAATTAGTAAATAAACTAAAAAATAAATACATAGACGACCAGTATAAATTAATATCACTCGATGTGGTATCTTTATTTACGAACATACCATTGGATCTTGCAATGGACAGTGTCAATGATAGATGGTGTCACATAGAAAAAAGTTGCGACATCCCGAGAGAGAATTTTTTAGCAGCGGTCCGGCTCGTGTTAAATTCCACGTTTTTCTCATTTAACAATCGATATTACCAGCAAACCTTTGGAACTCCCATGGGCTCACCATTGTCACCAATCATTGCGGACATCACATTGCAGGATTTGGAAAGAAAAGCGATTGCAAATTTGCCTGTAACACTTCCGTTTTATGTCCGTTACGTCGACGATATTGCGATGGCGGCCCCCTCCACCATGATGTGTGGAGATACAAAGATTTTTAACTCATACCATCCAAGACTACAGTTCACCATGGAGGAGGGCGTCGACAACAATCTCAACTTTTTGGACGTCACTATTATAAAAAACAACAATACGCTAAATTTCGACTGGTATCACAAGCCGACGTTCTCGGGACGTTACTTAAATTTCGAGTCACAGCATCCTCTCTGCCAAAAAAGAGGCGCAATAATTGGTCTGACTGACAGAGCGTTTCTTCTCTCTAATCCGAGATTCCACCCAGAAGAATTTAAATTTTATTATTAACCTATTACTTGACAATAATTATCCATTAACTTTCATATTTAACACTATTCATGACAGACTAAAATTTCTTATTCTTAACAATGACAAGAACACTACAAAAAACACTCAAGACAAACTCAATAAAGAAAAAGTTGCATATTTTAATATTCCATATGTTGAGGGAATCTCGGATCAGTTCAACAGAATAATTCGTGACTTAGATATAAGAATGTCGTACACGGGAATAAACAAGCTTAACAAGTATATTAAAGTACATAAAGACAAACAAAACAATGAGTTTCGGAAAAATGTTGTTTACAAAATCTCGTGCAATAATTGTGATGCCTCATATGTGGGCCAGACCCGTAGATTTTTAAAAACCAGAATGAAAGAGCACCGCAGCCATATTAATAGGAACACATCGCAACGGTCAGTGATAACGGACCACAGATTGACGAACCACGAATTCGATTGGGAAAATGTAAAAATTTTAGACGAAGAACCGATTTTAGCGAAAAGACTGCTGTCAGAGATGATATACATAAAGAGACAGAAGAACAGCATTAATTTGCAGACCGACACGGAACAATTAGAACAAATTTACATTCCGATTATAGATAGCTTACGGCCTGTTTAGTTTCTTTTTCTTTTTCTCTTATTGTTCCTTTGTTGTCTTTTTGTCATCAATAATCCAAATAACATGTTTATACGAACCACAGTTGTTGTTTGACATTTATATCTGACAGTATAGATATTGTTATGATCGATGTGCGATGTGAGTTAAAGCAATTTCTCAGACTTGCGCGTAAGGATCTCGTGGCTTTCTGTGCGGCTCTACGATTGTCTTTGGTGAGTTGCCTCTTATAATATTTTATAACAGCAATTGATATATTGCTATTCGATACAGCGATGTGCATTATTTTTCAATGCACATCCCGCTCCCTACCGGCGGGTACCGATCGGGAGGCGTCTCTAGAGGGGATCGCGGGGTAGCCTGGATGCCGCGTAGACACACTGTTAGCTTTATCACCGTATCATTATTCGTAATTCAAGCGTACGTTTTAATTTCTTTTTTTGTATATATAATCCGATCACCGGTTCTTGGTTATAATGTTTCTCATGTCATGTAATTCATTTGTTTATATAGTTACTGAAGATGGCCCGAAGCGGGACCGAAACGTCTCTAATTATATAATAAAGAGTAGTTTAATCTAAACAACTGTATTTACTCGCGCCTTTACCTATGCGGGCTGGCTCTTATTAGCCGTTTATTTTATTATTGTCATTTCTAGAGCCTTTATTTTGTTTATCTAAAATTTAATTATATATATATAGAGTTATATAATTCGATAAATATATAATTATATAATAATTTACATATAATAAAATTTACATATAATAAAATTTCTTATTTAATACATATACTTATTTACTTATTATATATATATATATATATATATATATAATAAGTAAATAAGTATATGTATTAAATAAGAAATTTTATTATATGTAAATTTTATTATATGTAAATTATTATATAATTATATATTTATCGAATTATATAACTCTATATATATATAATTAAATTTTAGATAAACAAAATAAAGGCTCTAGAAATGACAATAATAAAATAAACAATAATAAAATATATATATATATATATATAAAAGAAACAATAAGTAAATATAAAAATGTATATTTAAAAATATATTAATGACAAGTGTATATATAAATATACATATTTATGATACAATCACAGATTTTGTTTAATTATTTTGTTATATACGCTTTTATTATAATAATTATACAGGAGATTACAGTGGATTCATATTTTTATTTTTCCTTCTCAATTACTGCATACTCTCGCTTGATAAATCCCTTCTGTCTTCTATCTTGAATGAAATTAAATGCTCTAACGCAAAAGCTATCCGCTGCTCTTTATGTTACGCTTGTAATATTTCATTTTCATTTTTGTATTTTCATTTTTCCTGGAGCTTGCGCCGTATAGTGCGCATTGAACATGCCATTGCCTTAGAATGCCATTATTTTTTAAAATTAAATTATTCTAAATAAAACAACAATTACAAATACGGATCATTAAATAATATTTTATTTGTAAATTGGATTTATAAAATAACAAAAAAAAATACTTTTTGCAATGCCTGTCGCGAAAGTTCGATTTTCGATAGCTGTTTAGCGTGCGGAAAATGGCTTATTTCTCAACGATTCAATGTATGACTTACTTTATCACACTAGTGCGAGAAAAGCACCTTTATGATTTACTTTACCGCACTAGTGTGTAAAAAATCTTCTTTCTGAATGGTTGATAGTTTGTTTTACCATTTCTCGACTGACATAACAAACTTGAACGTAGCGAAATTTACGCGAGACAAAACGTCAGTTCGTTATAACCTTTATTCAAGAAGGATAATCTCAAATTGAACTTTTACGACAGGCATTACAAAAAATATTGTATGTGGCATGTGCGGAAAACAACGAATACGTCGCACGTGGAGTTGCCGCATTCGCCTCAGCTTATGATGCATTCTCACCAGTACTCGTGTGATTACAGCACTCGCCTTCGGCTCGTGCTGCAAATCACACTCGTACTGGTGCGAATGCATCATAAGCCTTCGGCTCATGTGGCAACTTCACGTGCGACGTATTCGTTGTTTTCCATACTTGCCACATAAGATACTATTTCTTGTTGATTGAAAGCCGCTCATTCTAATTGAATTTAAAATGTTTTCCTGTTGCTCTTCCGTTATGCATTTTTTTGATCCAAGATATGGCCCTGAATTTACGTGGCCTTTTTCTTCTTTTCGTTTCAAAATTCTATACACCGTCGCTCTCTATAATAAAATATATATTATTAAAGCAAAGAAATAAATTGTACTGTGCGCAAATGAAGGCTTCTCTTTAAAAACATTTCTTTCAATTCAATAAATGTTTTAAATCGTATAATAAGTTAAAATTTACGTGCTTTAAAAATAACTAGTCAAAGTTAAAAATTCATTTAAAATTAACTAAGTTAAGTCAAAAGTTATTAACTTTTTAATTTTATTATTTAACTTTATTAACTACTTAACTAATTGATATCTAAGTCTGTCCTGATTATTAATATAATAAATAATTAATATAATGTATATATTACGTAGACATTGCATAATTTGGATATTTCTGTCGGACTCAATCCCGTATTAGAATATGCAATTATTTCGCCTTCTTTTACTTGCGAAATAAATCCAGGCATTTTTATAAAATTAAATTAAATTAAATTAAATTTTTATTCGATATTGACACATTTTTTATAATTACTCTGTATATAAAATTTTTGTTGTTCATTTATTTCAAATTGTTTCGATGTATAAAATAAAATTAATACAAGGCAAATTGGGTTAGTTTTTTGACAATATAAAAGTAAAAATGCCTGGACCTATTTCGCAAGTGAAAAGAGGTGAAATAATTGCATATTCTAATACGGGATTAAGTCCGACAGAAATATCCAGATTATGCAATGTCCACGTAAGATATACATTATATTAATTATTTATTATATTAATAATCAGGATAGGCTTAGATAATAATTAGTTAAGTAGTTAATAAAGTTAAATAATAAAATTAAAAAGTTAATAACTTTTGACTTAACTTAGTTAGTTAATTTTAAATGAATAAATTTTTAACTTTGACTAGTTATTTTTGAAGCACGTAAATTTTAACTTATACGATTTAAAACATTCATTGAATTAAAAGAAATGTTTTTAAACGTTGAACTTTTTTGTTAGCCATACAATTTCTTTCTTTGCTTTAATATATATTTTATTATAGAGAGCGACGGTGTATAGAATTTTGAAAAGACAAGAAGAGGAAGGCCACGTAAATCCAGGGCCATACCTTGGTTCAAAAAAATGCACGACGGAAGAGCATCAGGAAACCATTTTAAATTCAATCAGAATGAACGGCTTTCAATCAACAAGAAAAGTAATTTTTTGTTATTTTATAAACCCAATTTACAAATAAAATATTATTTAATGATCCGTATTTGTAATTGTTGTGTTATTTAGAGTAATTTAATTTTAAAAAATAATGGCATTATATATTCTAAGACAATACAAATAATAATTCATCTTACAGATAAAAGCTGACACTGCATTAGCATGTTCAATGCGCACTATACGGCGCAGGCTCCAGGAAAATGGATATTTTCATCGTATCCCTGCCAAAAAAGAAATTTTAAAAGCGCAACATAAAGAGCAGCGATTAGCTTTCGCTTTAGAACATTTAGTTTGGGATCACGAATGGAATGTTACGATTTTTTCGGATGAAAAAGTTTTTAATACGGATGAAAACGGAAGAGTCACGTTATGGAGACTAAGAGGAACAAGGTATGCCGAGAAAAATGTTCGTTCCGTCAACGATCTGGGCGCATCACATTGGGATTTTGGGGATGTATGTCCTCGCATGGTCCTGGACCACTGGTGCGGACCACACCACATATGAACAGCGAGGAATACATCCAAATATTATCTGATGTGATACTACCATATATTGTGGAAACATTTCCCGGCATACCTTATGTTAACTTTATTCAAGATAACTCAGGAGTCCATCGAGCGAGAGCTGTCCAAAATTGGCTGGCCGCACAACCCAACCTTAGGACGTTGAACTGGCCAGCCAAGTCCCCGGACATGAATCTCATTGAAAATCTTTGGGGCATAATAGTGCAAAACTGGGAATCTCAAATTCAAAAACGTGAGGCACTTGCGCAGTACGTTTCCGATCAGTGGGAGGGTCTCCGTGCAAGGCCCGATTTGTTTGATAATTTGATAGCGTCTATGCCTCAAAGATTGACTGCAGTAATTGAGAATGAAGGAAGCGTTACCCGTTTTTAGTATATATAATAATGAAAAATGTTTAAGATTTGCCATATTTATTAATTTTTTTCTTTATTGTTTAGTTTCTTATTATTTTAGTTTCATATATCATTAATTTTGTATAATAATGGAATATCTCTACAGCCCATAATGTAAAATATATAATGTAATATAGAGGAATAAATATAAAATATGAATTCATTATAATATCCTGTATAATTCTTATAATAAAAGCGTATCTAACAATAATTAAACAAAATCTGATTGTATATCTGATTGTAGATCATAAATCATATATATATACATATAATGTAAACTTATTGCATGTAAATTATTATATAATTATATATTTATCGAATTATATAAATATATATGTATATATATATATATATATATATATATATATATAATTAAATTTCAGATATTTTTATTGTTTTCATCCTTTTTATTTTACTTTTATATTTGATATCTAGTACGATACTTTATCTCATCTATTTACATATTGCTAGATCAAAGACGGGTTTAAAAAATGTAATATTTCTTGTAATGTGCTCTACTGATAGATAGATCTTTATTCTTCCCCTAGGGGATTGAAGGCGCTTTTACGAGGAGCGTACCCGAACCTCTAACAAATCCATTTAACCATAACAATATAAATCTTTAAAACATAAACATATATAAATCGCCTCTTTACTACGCACGCACTTATCCTAACTTAGTCTATCTTAACATAATACTTATCCTATCTTATCTCTAAAAATCTAACCTACTCGAGAGAGAGAGAGCTACACCCTAACTGTCGCCTCGACTTCCGGTACCCCCATACACACCACACGCTCCTTGCTCCTCTGTCCATTCCTTCTCTCAGCCTCCTCGTCTCCCACTCCAATCTCTCCATTCTCTCCATTCTCCCCTTTTCTCTTTTCCTCTAGGTTTCTCATCCACCATTCTCCCCCCCCTTTCTGCTCTAAAATCTCCCCCATTTTCATCCACCAATTCATTCTCTCCTCATCCTCCCCACTCATACTCATACATTCACCTAACACATGCTCCCAGTTTTCTTCGTTCCCCCCACACATCCTACATAGCCTCTTTTCCTCCTTTTCCCAGTATCTCGCTCCTCTCATTTCATTATTCAGTCTAAACCTCGCCACCCTTCTCCATCTGCTTTCTCCCCATCCCATCTTAAGGTAAGCCGGTATCCCTTCCCCCCTCACTCTTAATTTCTCCATACCATCTATTATATCTAGATCCCATAATTTTCTCCCATCTTTCCCCCCTTTGCATCTCCTTGTCCATCTGCTCCCATCCTTCGTATACCTCCTCCCCTCTCATCCTTTTTTCTTCCATCTCCCTAGCTTCCTTTCCTCTCCCTTCGAAGAAATCCTTTCTCTCTTTTTCCCAACTTGATAGTTCTCTCTTCTCCCTCACCCTCATCTTCATTTCCTCAAAGCACTTTCTGGCTAGTAGTCCTCCTCTACCTTCCTCCAGTTTTTTCTCGAAATTCACTGCTCTTTTCCCCGCCCTCAACCTAAACTTATCCATCCCTATCTCCTCCCTCACCATGTATCCCGGTGTACACTAATCTACGCCAAGAGTCCATCTGCTCCATCTCTCTTGCATCGCCTCTACTTCCACCCTTTCCTTCCACCCCCATATCTCCGCTCCAAATTCCATTACTGTTCCAACCAATCTATCACACAGCCACATCCTCTTCTCCCAATCTCCTGCAAACCTCCTTTTCCCTATTCCCCATACCTGCCTTATCACCGCTCCCGCTTTCTTGACTCTTTCCTTTACGTGCCCTTCTTGCCCCCCGTTTTTTTGCAGCTTGTATCCTAGGTACATAACCTCCTTCACTTCCTCTATTTTCTTCCCATTCCATCTCGGAGTCGATTCTGTAACTCAAGTGAGATCACTCACTTCTCGCACTTTCATCTCACGTGAATTTGTTTGCACGATTCTGTAACGTAGTGAAAATACGAAGTGAAAATACGAAATCACTAGATTTGCTAGTGTGGGGAGAAACGTTTTGTACGTACAGAAACTGTACCTAAAATAATAATCACAAATGTTTGAAGGTTCACCATTTAAAAAACAGCTTTTACAACTCTTGCGAATAAATTCCTTTTTTCGGCGTTACAACACAATTATAGAATACATCAATTAGCCATGTTCAGATTTTCTCAAAATGCTTGTGCGCGAGCATTAATTTAAAAAATACATTTCAAAATAAAACATTTGCATAATAAAAGAATAAGATAACAGAAACATGATTATTCATTAGAAAACAATATTTATGTATTATTAGTAAATATATATTTGTTGGGATCAATGTTTTGTATATAATTTGGACTTGAATAAATTAAATAAAAAAGCACTCTATATATATATATATGTATATATAAGTAAACAAAGAAACTTTTTTATGTAACAATATAGTAAAATAAAATTTTATGGCGTTATTAATGTCAATTAGATTTAATAAATAATATTGTTAAACTTAAAATAAATGACATTTACACACACATTTTAGATATATATATTTAGAGTTATACATATAAACAAAATGAGAGATAAAAATAATTTTCGTCAAAAATAAAAAAGGGAGAAAGGAAATAGTTTGTAAAGCTTTTAATAAGTAAAAATATATTTATACTTTTTAGTCCAAAAAAAATATAATTATATTTATATTCATAAAAGCTTTTATTTATAAAAACACACAAAAAGTAATTTATGCAACAAACTGTAAACGACGCGTGAGGATTACGGTCCACAAAACAATGACAAAAACGAAATAAACGGAAGCACAAATTTTCGATTAACTATTATAATTCTTTAATGTTCTTTAATGTTCTTTAATGGACAAAATGTTAACATAAACACACGACGATGAGAACTGTAAACAAAGTAACGACACTTAACCTTTTATAAACTGTCAAAAACGCGTCACGACGCTGTCTATGATTTTTCTCTCGCTCTATCTCTCAGTCTTTCACTCTCGGATTTCACCATTCGACAAGAAATTTCTTGTCGAACGAACTCCCGTGAGATGGCTCACATTTTCACCATGATGAAAGTTACTGAATCGCAGCAACCGCTCACTTTTAGCATTTTCACTAGATTTTAGATACAGAATCGACCCCCTCCACTTCACATCCTTCATTCTCCCCCCACCCTTTCTAAATCTCATCACCTTTGTTTTATCCACGTTAATTTCCAATTTTTTCCTCTCCAAATACCTCTAGCTTCCCCAGCATATGGATCATGCCCTCCTCATTTTCCGCCAACAGCACCATATCGTCCGCATAAGCCAAGCAGTGCACCTTTTCATCCCCTAACTTTACTCCTCCCCATCCTCCCTTCTTTAAAATCTCTTCTATATCCGCCACCATTAGATTGAAAAGGTATGGGCTCATCGGACACCCCTGTCTCACTCCTCTCGCCGTCCAAAAACTCTCTTCAACTTTTTCTCCTACTCTTACCCTACTCTTTGTTTCCTTGTACACCTCTTCTATCCTCCTCCTTAGTTCCTCTCTGACTCCTCTTTCCTTCATTGCTTCCTCCAATACCTCTCTATCCACTGAATCAAAGGCCGCCTTTAGATCCACAAAGGTTGCAACCAGTAGTCCTCCTTTTCTTTCTATCCTCCTGTTAACCAAATAATTCAGCACATAGATGTTATCTATCACTCCCATTCCTTTCCTGAAACCTGTTTGACTCTCCGGGATCATTCTTTTTTCCTCTATCTCCTCTTTCAGTCTCTCAGTAAGTACCCCAATATACACTTTATACAGCGTCGGCATCAATGTTATTCTTCTATATTCCTCCACCTTATCCCCTGTCCCCTTTTTCACCACTGGTATTATTATTCCATCCTTCCACAACTCTGGCCATCCTTCTCCTCTCCAAACCTTGTTACAAATCTCCCATATCCACTCTTCCACTCTCTCCCCCCCCCTGTCTCCATTGTAATGTACTCTACTGATATTATATTTTTTGTGTTGAATTTAATGTTTATTTATTATGAATTATTTTCAAACTAATCTTTGGCATTTAAATTTGTTACACATTGTATACGCAAAAATGACAACATCGCGATCGCTCATCGCGCATAACCACATGACAGTGATTCGCATCCTGAACTTGACTGCGCGTTCATAAACTCACAAAGAAAAAAAATGTCGCAACCTCATTGACCACGACTGTACATACAACACGTCGTATAAACGTGTGTTACTTTTCAGTTTCGGCATCGATTGATTGATTTCTTTTCGAAATTTATTTTCTTTTATATATAAGTAAGTACTCTTTTACACATTTGTCAACCGATTTCGATTATTTGATTTTATATTAACTTTATTCGATTTATATTAATATAATAATAATATAATATGAAGTGTTATTTATTTATATTTGTCATAAAATTTATAACTTTTTAAAATAATATAATTTAGAAATTAATTTAATTAGAAATTAATTTAATTAGAAAAAAGTAATAATTTAAAGAACCGGAACTGTAACCGAAAAAAACCGTAATTGAAACGGTTTCGGTTTCCTTTATTTATCAAGAAACCGAAACTGGAACCGGAACAGTTATTAAATATTTTATTAAACCGTAACCGAAACCGAACCCTAATTTTGTTTCGGTCCGGATTCTTGCTTTTCTCACATTTTTCCAACAATCTCTTCGATCTATTTTATTACAATACAATTTTAGCTAATGTAAATATGCTATGCAGTACGACTTATAGCACTATGACTTACAAATCATGGAAAAAAGATCTATGTCCACCATATCTGAAATACTACATCTCATTAAACTATATTGTACAATTTCATTTTGTTTAATACATTACTCAAGCTAACATAACTTTCTCAGATTTCTCTGTATTTTTATATTATAACGAAGGAATACAATTGTTACGTCCAGTAGACTCCACGATTCTTTTCTTTCCCACGACTTGAGAACACGTGCAGCTTTTTGAAAAATCATAAAAGTCAAAATCTCTTTGAATTTATTATGGCAAGTGCGCCACTTAGGCGCCAAAACGATTAAGAAATAACGCGTGGACCTAATAAACTCATAGAGATATAGACACTGCGACATCTTTATGAGACAGAATCCGGATCAATAAATATAAAAAAAGTGAAGAAGTCATAAAGATTACATTTCAGAGACACTCCGTGACACTCTGTCCATATTTAAGAAGGAAGCTGTTGACAGCTGAAGCCGAAAAATATGGACAAGCCGTCACTTTTCCACACCGGATATCGTAATAAATAAAAAATTGAAAAGACGAACACCGACAAATGCACGAGAAAGCTGCACGTGCGCTCGGACAGCGGACGCGACATACGCATTATCGCTGTCTCAAAAGGGTAATAAAAGTCACCCCTTTTCATTAGCGGGTGCATTACGCGCTTCCTCAAATATAAATTACGCCGGACAAACGCTGCCGCCGATGGCGTAATACATAGAATTTCCGATTTTTGGAAGACGCTCTCCTATTCGTAGAAACTAAAACAAACCCTCCGATTCGTTACACTTTTCTAATCTACCCTACGGAGGGGGTAGCTAAAACTCATAAGTGGGATAATTAAAGAATCCTAATTTGTTAAAATTTCTAATCGTCAACGGAGGGCGTGTACCAAAAATACAATATAAACCGAGATTTTTCTCGGAGCGATCATCTAAAAATCACATCTCTAAGTCGCTAAATCGCTACATCTAAAAATCACATCTCTAAGTCGCTAAATCGCTACATCTAAAAATCACATCTCTAAGTCGCTAAATCGCTACATCTAAAAATCACATCTCTAAGTCGCTAAATCGCTACATCTAAAAATCACATCTCTAAGTCGCTAAATCGCTACATCTCAACATCTCTAAGTCGCTAAATCGCTACATCTCATCATCTCTACGACAACTTCTTCTTATAAAAAGTGTGCGCGAGTGAGTGCAGTGGTGCTTCTAAGAACGCTTCTGAATTTCACCACGACCTGAAGCTCACCACGATTATCACCGACGCTGACTCTCTCAAGGAACAGCACCTGAGAGACCGAGCTCATCTCTATATTAAAATCCAACAACGTACTCTATAAGAAGTAAGTCGTCTGAAATCATACCTATCTTATTCACGCATCTCAAAATAACTCTTGGATGTTTTTCGTAATCTCTTATCTTTGATTGTCTATTTCCAAGTCTCAACCTTCCCTCCCCCTTTTTAAACCAAATTCCAACATCACAATCATCCTTGATTTCCATCAGACCTTAAAATTTCTTCCTCACAACACTCACATACATCGTTGAAGGGTTTCCTGCTTATTGCAGCGTAAACTCACAATACTCACAATACTCACATACATCGTTGAAGGGTTTCCTGCTTATTGCAGCGTAAACTCACAATACTCACAATACTCACATACATCGTTGAAGGGTTTCCTGCTTATTGCAGCGTAAACTCACAATACTCACAACACTCACATACATCGTTGAAGGGTTTCCTGCTTATTGCAGCGTAAACTCACAATACTCACAATACTCACGATACTCACGGCCTGCCTTTCCTTCCATCTAGAACATTTATCCTGGCTGTTCCCATCCATATAGAAAAATAGACATTATCACTCACACATATATATATGTATATATTCTAGCATTAATCAGTTGAAAAAACTGTTCCTTTCTTATTTTTTTTAAAATCCAAGAGCTGTTCTTTAAATAAAACGTTCGGCTTCCCCTAACAATTAACAATTGTCTTCCTGGTAGTGAAGCCCGTTTGGCGAAATTCGCGAAACGTCGCCAAACGTTCGCGAAATCGGCGCAATCGTCGCCTGAGGAAGGAATTGGCTTGGGGACAAGCGGCGACTTTAGATTTAACTGCCTCCGATCATTCTCACTACGATTCTAACAATTATCACTCAATCAATTTACACTCATCCTCGTACTCTCCGCCAGTAATTACGCTCGACGACTCTCCTCCCGCTTCCCCTCAACCTCCTGAATCCAACGCCGATATCGAAGTAATCTGCATTGATGACGACACCCCCGATCTCGACCAGGAGGCTCGTGCTCGCATCAAACAGATAGGCGATATCGGATGTTTTGAATTCCTAGCTCAAAGATTCCCTATCCTGGAATTACCTTTACCGGAGGGAACCGTCTCGTTTGGGCCTGATTCGATTGATTTCGAAGAGCTCGAATTAGCGGCAAGGATATATCCTTGTGGGACCCTCCTCCCTTGGTATACCCGATTTTCTCCTTATCCGTTCGCAATTCCTATCGAAATCTTGAGAGAATATTTTCATACCCCATCCTCAGTCGTCATAGAGGAAATTACTTGAACCACTACACACACACATTTTTGATTCTATTTTATTTGCCTAATTAAAAATCAATTGTATTATCCAGTCAGAAATTTTAAAATCTAATAATAGAAATACCCTAGACTTTTCTGACTGATGACCTCCGAATTTATGTAACACCCGCGGAAATAAAAAATACACACTCACAAACACACACACACACACTATTTAATTAACATGCGCTATCAGTAGTTAAATATAAATATATATATCATGTACTATAACCTAAGATTTTATATCAATCAAAATTTTTACTTAATTAATTTAGAATAAAATATTATGTCTAAACGAATTTCATTTATTTAAATTAATCCTTCAATAGGTTACTCAAGGTCAAGTACATATTTTCATCATCTGTCCCCCTTCAAGTCCTACAACTTTTGTCTGAAACATTTTTCCGTATCTTCCATATTTTTCGAGATATTCGCGTGGATTGATTAAAATGGTCCACCCTGTATATATGTATTATGTTTATAACATTTATTTACTAGCCCCGCGAACAATACATATAATTATCAAATATTTATTTGCCAATGTATAAAATTTAGACTTTAAATAAACTATTACTGACTTTATATATTATTCACACATAAAAAGGTGTAATATTTTATGTATTCATTAAATGAGTTTATAATGTACTTAAGGAGTATTTTACATGTAAAATTACGTAATAATAGGTAGCAATCTGACATTATTTTTCATCATTTTGACGTCAAAATGTTGTTAAAGACGACAAAATGCCGTCAAAATGACAACAAATAATGTCAGTTTGCTACCTAAGATTATTTTAAAAATTCTTGAAAAATTATTTATTTACTTAATATATATTTATTATATTTGCAGAAGCAGTTCAATCCTATAAAAATACAGCAACTGAAGCAAACATTAAAAGTGCAATAGCGAGTTGGCTGGACAACTCTTCATCTCGCTTAAAGAATAAAGAAAAGTAAGTATTATATCTACAGGCACGTGTTAAACATATTATACAAATGATTGAAACAAATTTATTTGTTTGACTTAAAAATCTCTATATTAAAATATTAAGCTTACGCCACACGAAATGCGATTTTTCGTGCTGGATCGTATGCAATCTAGTAAATTACTAGAAATTCTGCTTGCTATGTGGTGCAATTATAGTAATTAACTAAATAGCATGCAATGTAGCACGAAAAATTGCATCGTGTGGCGTAGGCTCTAATGTGAGTAATGTAATTATTATAGTTTTATTTTTATTTTAAAAAATATATAACAATTTTATTTTTTTACAGGAAACGTAACCATGCATCTAATTACATGGAGAATTTTGAAGATGATACAGATGAATAAATCAATAAGAATTAGATTGTAGTCAACATATGTAGTCAAGAGAAACAAAAAACTTGTGATATATATATTGTGATATGTAATCAAGAAAAACTAAAAGGAAATAAAATATTTTGTATTTAAATTTTGTTTTTTATGAATAAAGATTATAATATTTTTAAAATAATTTCTATAAGCATTATTTTCATATTTAGCATAAATATTTATTTAATATTTTTGTAATATTTATTATTACTTACAGTTATTATTTCTATAAATATTTATAACATAAATTAAAAACACATTTGATAATATTGATAATAATTATTTACAATTTATTTTCAAATATTTATTATAATCTTATAGATACTTTCATTTTCCGGACATTAAAATATTTACAAAATATTTAATGTATATATTTTTAAAATATTTCAATCTTTCTTATAAATATTTTAAAAATATTTTGTGCTGTCTGGGCATAGAGAATTGATGCCTCTCGCGTCTCACGTAGCTGTCGGAGCCACATAATTGGATGTTGCTTCTACGTGGATTAGGTGCAACACAAATAAAAATAGCTAGCACACGAGTGTGGAATAGTTGGAATGTACATGTACAGGGATCTGGGAACCATTTAAAAAAGTTCTGAGAAATATGAAGTATGAGTGCCTCAACCATACTTATAGTGGATATTTCTTCACTATTCATGACAATAAAAATCAGAAATCAGAAATGCACTTTAGCACTTTATTGTTCATCATAGGAAAATCGTTAGAAAACAAACTCGTCTGAAATCACATTATCTACATATGTAAAATATTACAAGTCAAGAAATATTTATAAATAGTGAAATACTGATAGAAGCAAAGATATTACACTGAGAAAGTATCAATATATAAAACAAAATAAGTATTAGCATTATTAGTTTAAAATCATTAACTTCCTATCCATCCTAAGAAAAGTAACAAATTTTCTGCCAAACCTAAGAAACATTCTAAGACGTACATGCTGAAAAAATTTAAGTTTTGGTTAGATTTTGTGCTTGACAGTCGCAAAAAATGACCCATTTTCCATCTGAACGATAATCACAGGGAAAGAAAAGGTCAATTTATCTATGCTCACAAACGCAAATTGTTCAGTCCAAGATACATCATAGGCATGTAAATTGACGTCAAAGCCATACGTTATGTTTAGAAACTAATGATCTAAGTAAATGTAATAAATTAAGTAAATGTTAATTAATAACATTGAGGTAGAAACACACTTAATTTAACGCCGTTTAAAATTAGCGCGACAGCCAGCGTCTCTCGCGCGGCGCGCATCGCGCTCCAATCACGGGCATGCGCCCGCCTGACGCGGCACGTTGCGCGAGCAGGCCAACTCGCGCATATCGCAATTAAGAGCGACCGATTTAAACGCACAACCGCCGCATAGGCAAAATAAAAACAATTTTGCCCTCCGGAAGATTCTCTGTCGCCTTTGTTTAAGGTTGAACGTGATTTATGAGCGCAGGGAATCTTCTGGAAGGTCGAGGAAATAAATCAGACGGACCGAGACCGCTCGGGGCCTTTCGCAAAATAGCCAGCGCACAGGAAACATTAGCAATCAAACATAGAGAGAAAAGTGAGTCGCGGAAAATCGAACCGTTTTTGTCGCGTCGAGTAAGGAAACGTTCGCGTTGTTCGCACTCGCATTACTTTCGCTTCATTCGCGAATTTATTGAATTTCATGTACATAAAGTGTACATAGCCTTGTAAATACTTTCTCGTGCAATAAACTGTTAACTGACTGTCCATATTAACGTCTCTTGTTGTGCCGTCCGAAATTCACCTCCACGTCGTACGATCGCGACCGCTGCTTATCGCACACGTTATTAACAGTTTGCATACAAAACCTATTGCTCCTTTCTCATTTTGTAGAATATTTACAACAGAGCCAAATACTGGTAGATGTTCATCTTCTCCCTCAAGTTTAATTAAAATACACAAACGGGGTTTGTAGACAACTCCGTTCACCTTTGCCCATGATAATTGTATACATGGGCCATAGAATTCAGGGGGAAGAAGACGTCTAAACAACTGAAAATTAGCACACAGTGATATATAATCAAGAAACTTCTCTACTCCACTATTGTCATTGGCGAGAAGGCCTTTTCTCGACATTAAACGATAACAAAGCACTAACTGTTCATTGATACAAAGTGTTTGAGTTATATTTCTCCGGCTACTGGTTGCATTAGCTTCCGTTTCCTTACTTTTATGTTTGGCCTCAAACTGCATTGAGGAAAGTTTAACAATTGGACCAGACTGTTCCAGGACATTAGAATAATGTACAAAATTATGTGCCTTAGGCTTAATACGCTCATTTGGGAAAACCTCCTTGAATATAGAAAGATTTTCAGCAACAAGTGTTTTCAAAAGACTGATACTGGGTTTGTCTATTTCAAAACCCATAACAATGTCCACTATTTGTCTCATACTAAAGTAAAGTTCCCATACAGGATCTTCATGTGGCACTAGGTCATCTACTAACATACTGAATATGTAAACAAAATTCATCATCTTCCAGACATTTTAAGCTTTACCCCTTCTAGTTTATGCTCACTAATGATTGGAACTTTGTTTGAGAGTCCATTATTGGAATAATCAAATAAGTTCAGACGTGCATTTAGTAAGTAAAGTTGTAAACTATCTTCTTTGGATAGTAAATCTTTCACAAAATAGCGGACGATTAAAGTCATGACACATCCAAAATATCCCTCTGGACCATCATGAAGAAGATCGACAACAAAATTTTCTTCACTTTTAAAATGAAATACATCGTTCCATACTGATTTTTCTTTGATCCCAGTTAATTGATAGTTTGATAGCTCTACATCAGCATCATATGTTTCAAAGCGCATATTACTTTCAATGAAAGCAGACTGTATGTCATTACGAGACAGTGTACAAAGCCGGCAGTAATAGTGAGCCCCGAAAGATTCTACAAATCCCAGGATAGAGTTTAAGCCGAGATTGTCTCCCAGCATCAAACCAAGAGCAAAATAAACACGTTCAGTGCCTTGTCCTGTATTTATGTCAACGCCCTGTGTCTGTAGAAAGTTTAGTTCATCAATAACTTTGCGAAAAACTCTACTATTTCTAAATTCTGTCCTATCATTTGAATGAAAGAGGGCAGAAACAAAAATATTTTCTAGGAGAGAGCTAACTTCGGGTGGAAAACATGCAACCTGATAGTAAACAGCTCCTAGCTTATGTACCCCAGCATGGGAACCTTGCAACCAGTACCTGTTGCTCACGCGACATTCTGTGATTTACAGAAATATCTCCATTACTAGACGAACAAAGAGCAATGGCAGCCGAACAATGCTGCACAAAGAAGATCGTGACAACAAAGGATTTTGGGGCATCAACCGAAGACAATGGACATCTATTATAAAAGCTAACATCAACCGAACAAAGGAAGAAACATGTCAGAGACAAAGACACTGTATATATGTAAATAACTAGAGTTAACAAAGACGAAAAAATAAGAAAAGCCAAAAATATGTTTAAATAGTTCAAATTAGATAAGTCGAGTTAATTTTACAAATAACCTATTAAAAGAGAGACATGTACACGACCAAAGCCACGTTTGAGATGATCTTAACATAGTAATAGTTTTAAGGCAAGTTTTATATAATTGAGGCAGACGAGTAAAACAATGGTAGTTTTACAAACAGATAGAAGTATTATTTGCAAAACCATTATTACAGTTTAAGTTTAAACGTTCACTCTAAATATGCATGCCAATAAGTGAACTTATGTTTTAATTAAGATAATGCAACGCAGAGATGTAAAATACGTTTAGTTAGTTAAATTATACAAAAATATATGTGATTTTAAGTTTATGCGAGCGTATTGGCAATATCGTTGATTAAGATGCATGATATTTAGTTTAAAGTCGAAACTAACCGAAGGCGTTATTTTTACATCCAATGTAGTAGTTTATATGTAAAACCACGGGAGACGTAGCAATAGGATTATCTATTTAGTTTAGAATTATTTGTGTTGAGAAAAAGAGAGTATGTACAAAGCATGGCCCATTATCTAATCCGTATAATATTATAAATCTAATAAAAACATTATATAATTATTAAAACCAAAAAACAATCTTATTTCATTAAATAGAGTTAAGTAGTTTAATCAGAATAAAGTTCATTAGAGATAAAATCAAAGAACACAAAAAGAAATAATAGTTATTGTTCTATTTGATAAAGAAAATTTAGTATTATTAAAATAACAAAGAAAATATAAGAAATAACAAAAAATAACGTAGAAATCAGAATTATAGCGTTAGAGATATTTATTTAGAGCAACGGAGCGTTATTATAATCAATTAAGCGAAAACAGCGCGTATTTTAAATTAATTGAAAAAAATTTAGTTTGGAACAAAGAGATGCTAAGTGCTTTGTCTGGAATCCGAGAGATTGCCAGCCAATTCCAGCCAAAGTCTTGGTTAAATACTCGTTCCCTATTGGTGCGCAGTAGCTCTCGCTTTCCATGGTCCCGATTAGCTGCTGGTTCCATGGAGGGGATGTCATTCGCTACCTCGGGTATAAAGACCGAGCATTTTGCGATCTCAGGGAATCCCGTCGCGAAAGTTAACGACGTAAGAGCCACGCTAGTTGAAAATCGACAATGTATCGGGTGCGCAAGCGAGTTCGGTACAAACTGTGTATATAGTATATATATGTAGAGTGCGAAAACGGACAAAAGCCGTGACAACGAAGTCCGACACGGGTAATTAGTGCGCGAGCGCTAATTAATAAATAAAAACAAAACGATAATTGATATATCGTGAGTGTAAAATATATCAACAAAGTGCATTGTTATAACTTACCTGGTGTGAGATCCCAAGACGTTCGACACCGCTGGTGCGAATGTCGTTCGAATCCCAGTATCCGAGCAGTCATTCGGAGGATCCAGACGTCCGGTGGACGTTGTGGTTCCTGAAAACAAAAGCAGAAGAATTATTCGGGATAAGGGACAAAGGTTATATTATAAGGCCGAACTACCTGGAGCTTGGTGCCGAGACTGAGGTGTCACTGGGACAACGCAACCGGACCGTAACTGCCCAAACCTTGGTACTTGGACAAGATAAAGTACCTGGCGACAGACAATAAAACATCGCCATTCCTAGCCGATGAGTCTATCAAAGCAATTCTTTCAATTTTTCTAAGGATTTCCGGTCACAACCTAACGGGTGGCATACTTCAAAATCATCGAAGTACAAAAACAGAGGGAAAACAGTTCTCCCCTGAAAATAATTTTCAACCTTTTCCTTCCAAAGTCTGCCCTGTATAAAATTTTCAATGATCTCATCATCACGTTTAAGCTTTTGCACATAACTTTGAACTTTTGAAAAAACTCCAGGTAAACTGAAAACCTTCTGTAAAATATTTCTTATTGGCAAAAATTTAGCCTGAAATGAAACAATTTCTTTTACCATGATTCCCTTTTGCACAACATCTTCCAGACTATCACCAATTACGCAGCTTTCTATAAGCACAAAGTACCTTGATTCCTGGAAGGCTTTAAAGCGACAGTTTTCAGTAGACAGTCTATTAAATAACTCACGAAAACTGTCCAGGACTGACTCAACTAGTTCAAAAATACAAGCACTGAATTAATCTTATTAATCTTATTTTGAATATTCCTTTTCATGCATGCCATCACTTCATGTACAAGTTCTCTTACATCTAAGAAAACATCCTGAACAAAACTGCGAGGAAGTTTATGGTTTGCATACAACTTTGCAACAAATTGCAAAGTTAACTGACTTAAAGCATTTCTTAAGCCTAAAGTATCATCTTCATGAATCAAATCTGAACTATCATTTTCCTCACAAGAAGATGTACAGTTTTCATAATTTGGCACCTCTGACACAACAGAAACTGAAGATGGTTCAGCTGCAATGGCTTGGCAATTATGCGTGTTCAGTAAATGCCTTCTAAAATCATTCCAATTAGTGAATACTCTGAAGCAGTCCCTTTCTCGTCCCTTTCTCATCTAAACTGGGAACTTTTCTCTGCTCTATGAATAAGAGAAAGATGAAGCCAGAGAGCGATTACAGATGCTAGAGAGCTTTCATAATCTAGACAAAGTGGCATTGTAGAAATTCGTATTTTGCTTAAACCTTAAGAGTTTCAACCAACCTCATAACATCGGGCATAGTCATAATCTAAGTTGTTGACTCCTCATGAATATTAAATAAAGCAATAGAAAGGACAACCCACATACGTTGACTTTGGATAGAGTAACTGCAATTCAAGGCATGGAATATTTTTAATGCAACTTCAACAGCACGCAGTGGAGATTCCAGAAAGATTGGGCGACGGTTAATAACAACATAACTTGAATGAATTGATGTCAATGTTGGACCAACCACCATGGGAAAAGGTTGGAGAGGGGAGCGCCCCGTTTTACCACGTTAATATTGACCACGGTCCCGATTAACCACGTTGAGATTGACCACGTTGATATTGACCACGTTCCCGATTAACTACGGTCCCGATTGACCACGTTGATATTGACCACGGTCCCGATTTACCACGGTCCCGATTGACCACGGTCCCGATTGACCACGTTGATATTGACCACAGTCTCGATTGATTACGGTCCCGATTGACCACGGTCCCGATTGACCACGGTTCCGATTGATCATGGTTCCACATGGGTTTGTGAGGTCTACCCATATCGACCGGTGCTTTCAGTGTGTAACAAGGTCAATAATTGTACAATTACCATAGGTTTGCAACTTTTTGCATGAAGCAAAGTTTATTTCACCTCGTTGATAGAAACTGTGTCCGATCGGGACTGTGGTCAATCGGAACCGTGGTCAATATCAACGTGGTCAATCGGGACCGTGGTCAATCGGGACCGTGGTCAATCAGGATCGTGGTCAATCGGAACCATGGTCAATCGGGACCGTGATCATTCGGGACCGTGGTCAATCGGGACCGTGGTCAATCGGGACCGTGGTCAATATCAACGTGGTCAATCGGGACCGTGGTCAATATCAACGTGGTCAAACGGGTGCCACTCGTTGGAGAGTAGTGCCTATCTGAAATGCAGAGTTCTCCATCCCCTGGAGAGTTTTTTCAAAGTCAGAAATGACCTGGAAATCAAAATCAAATCTTGTCATCTCTCCTTGTACATCACAATAATCAAAATTCCAAAGGCCTAAAGATGTATCTTTAAATGGACTAAAAATCCTTCTTGAATTTCTGCTCGAGAAGTTCTCCAAGGTCTGCGTTCTGGTACCTTCACTGGTATAATGGGGAAAAGTGAAGGAAAAGCATAGAGAAGTTCTGTGTCTGAATCTCCACACACTATTTTCTCCTTATTGAGTTCTCTCTTGAGAATTTCTGAAAATTCATCCCAGCACCCTGTCAGTCGATTTGCAGCATTCTTGTAGAGTAATTCAAAGGTCACACTCAAGCAACAAATGACCTCCAAGCTGAGTAAGTATTGGAAATGATGACATATAATCTTTTGTTGTTTCGGTATTTTAATGGTCTCTCCGTCTGTTCAATATGTGACCACTTGTGTTTTGCCACTTCTCCTTGACAACGTTCTACGGCTCCGTATAAGTTTGTAGAAATTGAATGTCTCTCTCAACATCTCTATCACCTGGATTGGGCCTTTGAGATAATGAAAGTAAAAAGTTAGATGAAGTAGCTGACTCTGGTACTCCTTTACATCCTGGTCGTATTTCTAAGATTCACTTTACGAAGTGTTTTGTTTAAGTTGGCATAGTTATCATACAACTTGCCCGATGCCGTTTTGCCCTTTCCTGTCGTACGAGATGGCGTGTAATAAGTTGTCTCACACTCTCCAGGAAAATACCTCAATAAGGCGAGCTAAAGTTGTGAATCGGTCACAGGAAATAACTTTGTTGGTGTCAGCCCCATATTCATCCTGTATGACGCACTCTGTAATGGTTAGACGGCTTGGTTTGTCTAAGCCAAATAATTGAAAATGTTTCAACACTGCTTTACCTTTAGCAGTTTTTTTTAAGTAATTCAGTTATAGCCTGTTGGAAAAACGAGCAAATGAAACTAATATATAGGTATAAAGTAGGCCTGTAACGAGCATATAATAATGTTTAACAATGAATTGAATTTATTAAAAATAAAAGATATACATGATTCGTTAGAACGGAACGTTTCGACACTTACTTGTGTCTCTTCAGCCGTGAATGAATGAGTACATTAACGTTGATGATAAATATGAATGTAGAATTATTAATAACAGTGCGTCGCCGGATATTTGTTGCGCAATTTTGAGTTGACATGATGTGTGTTGTGTTTCTTATAATCACTCACCCTGTGTGGATTTTGCTGGTGAAAGTGTGTTATGTGTGTCGGTAACATTGTTGAAGTAGCTTGTACGAACTATAAAATTATTATGTGTATTGGTGTGATGTATGATTGCACTTTACAAAATGACTAAAGTAGCTCACCTTTGTTTGTAAAATTGTCGAAAGTTAAAATTAAAATATAAAAGTTGTGGTCATTAAATAAAACAGTTTAATATCTTTAAAGTTATATGTATAATCAGTCATAAAATAATTGTCAGTTAACTTGAAATTGATAAACACTGTTGTTACGGGCGTTCGATAACAGATAAAGCGGTGTATTCGTATAACCGGGCTTTATATATCTTGCAGTAGGTGAGACCAAAATTAAGAAATAAATATTGTGAGTTATGTTTTTGTATGACAGAAGGATTTAAGTAACGGAAAATATGATCTATCTAAATATTCAGTGTCTTCCATAGCATTGAGACCGTTTTTTTGTTTTTTTATATGAATTGTTTCAGCAATTAACCTCTTGTAATAATTGGTTTCATGGTCTAATATTTTTACGTTGTCCCAATCCATGTTATGTTTATATTCCGTGATATGTTGGGAAACTACAGATTGATTTCATGTATGTAGTCTTATGTTAGTCTTATGTTCATATATTCTTGTTTTTAATTGTCTCTTGGTCTGACCTACGTAGGATGCGGTAGATTCTTTACAATTAATTTTATAAATGACGTTATTATTGCATTCTGTTGGTGTAATGTCTTTCTGTACTTTGATGAATTTGTTGAGGCGGTTAAAACATTTGAAACCAGCAGCAAATTCTGTTCCTCGAAATGAGTTACAAACATATTCTGATAGATTTTTAATATAAGGAACCGCTATGAATCTGCTGCTTTTTTCTTGTGCTTCTCTGTTTACCATCGTTCCAAAACTGAATTTTAATTTTGTGGCTATAAGCTTTTTTATCCTGATATGGGCATATTTGAAAATAAAATGAAGGGGATAACCATTATCTAAAAGTGTGTTAATTACCAGTGTTATGTTTTTGTTGTGAAATTGAGGGTGAGATGAAGCAACGCTCTGTCTATTAGACTGTAAATCGTGCCTATTTTATGACATGTCGGGTGGTTTGAGAAATATGAAAGGTATCTTCCTGAGTGTGTTTTTTTGTGATACCAGTCAATGATGATGTTTTCATTTTCGATTTTCATTTTAATGTCCAAAAAACTCAGACAATGGTCTACTTCTATCTCACTTGTGAACTGGATTCTGTCATGATAAGAATTAAAGATGTCAATGATATTTTGAATGGAATTTTTTGGAGCTGCTAATAAAATGTCATCCACGTATCTGTAATATATTGGAAGTTTTATACCTATTTTGAATAATGCTTTATTTTCAATGTCTTGTAATACTATATCTGCTATGGTGGGGGATAATGGAGAACCCATGAGAGTTCCAAACGTCTGTTTGTAAATAATATTGTCAATGCAAAAATATGTGGATGTCAGAACAAATTTCACAAGGTTTAAAAATTCAGTTTTTGGTATGGTTGTTGATGGTTTTATGTAGGACCATCTATTATTGATGCCTTGAAGAGCTAAGTCTATTGGAACGTTTGTAAACAGAGATGTGACGTCTAAAGACATTAAAATGTAAGAATTATCAATCTTAAGATTAGAGAGAACATTGGAAAGCTGAAAACTATTTTCTATGTGGCTTCGAGCGGGAGGCAAACTATTAATTAAAATATGATGTATGAAATTGGCAATGGAATACAAAGGACTATTGACAGACGATACAATGATCCGTAAAGGATGTCCGTCTTTGTGAATTTTCGGAATCCCGTATGCTTTAGGTAAAAGTTTGTCACTGGATTTAAGTTGATGATATTGTTTTGTAGTTATGAATTTTTTATTAAGTAACTGTTTTAAATTCATGTTAAGTTCCTTTTCTATTTTTTTGATCGGGTTTTTTTTAATGACGGAATATGTGTTGGGATCGCTTAACATCTCTCTCATTTGTGTTTTGTATGTGTTTTTGTCCAATGATACTGTGGTGTTTCCCTTGTCAGCACGTGTAAAAATAATATCAGGATTTTCTTGTTTGAATTGTAATGTCGATTTAAACATGTCCAATAGCGTATTGTCAGTAACTGAGTGTTCATATGTTTTGTTGTAAAATTTTTGTAGTTGAGGAATTACTATATTACGAATTTTCTGTCTAGAGGTAAAATCTATGTGATGTAAATTACATTCAATGTCCTTTATAAACTCTATTATCAATTTTTCTTTTTATTGTGTAAACGGGAGAAAAAAGCGTTCACCTAGTTGTAATAATTTAGTTACTTCTGTCGGTATTATATGTCCGGATATGTTTAAAAACCAGTTTTCATTTAATTTGTCTAACGGGTTAGATGGCGTTGAGGAGAACATAGAAGGGTGGACAGAAATGTGAGTGACGTCACTGTGATCATTTGTAACCGGTTTGTTTACTGAGTAATGAGTTTGTGATATTTGACTTATTTCTTTTTTTGAACAATAGTATTCGATGGGGTGTATCTCTTTAAGTTTATTTTCCTCCATTTTCTTTATTGACCATTGAATTTTTTTGTGAGAAGTAGACATTAATCGGTCAAAGCATTTATCAAAGGTAGCCCAATGGTATCTTTTTATTTTATTCCATATTCGTGGTGGTAAGGATGAAGATAATAATGATGATAATCTATGGAGGTTGGATTTTATTAGATGAATTTGTTTGTACGAATCAAATATTTCTAGTTTAATAATTTTGTGATTAAAGCCTTCAAATATTCTTTCCATCTTGTGTATAGATCGTGTATGGACAAAGCTAATATTAATGTTTTTTATATTGTGTAGATGTTTCGGGGTTACATTATTTTGTAAATGAGCTCTGAGCGAGTGTATACGTGAATACAATTTGACGGTTTTATAATTTAAATTAATCCACTGTTAAAGTTGATGATGTGTGACTTCCGAAATGATTTAATATATATTTGACATTAAAATAAAATGAAAAGTTGGTGTTGTGGTGTCGCATTTTGGCCTGCGAATATGAACAATTTAATGATCTGTGAGCTCGTGTTATAAAACTAATATATAGGTATAAAGTAGGCCTGTAACGAGCATATAATAATGTTTAACAATGAATTGAATTTATTAAAAATAAAAGATATACATGATTCGTTAGAACGGAACGTTTCGACACTTACTTGTGTCTCTTCAGCCGTGAATGAATGAGTACATTAACGTTGATGATAAATATGAATGTAGAATTATTAATTCTACATTCCAGCAAATGAAATTGATCAAATTATACATCATTGGAAGGCAAACAGAAATTCAGGAAAATAGTAAGCAAATATTTTAGATGATTTTAGGACATTAAGGTGAATAAACTGGGTAAGGTTGGAAATAGTATCATACATTTGAGCGCTCAATTTCTTTATCAGGGCTTTCCTGCCTGACTCGCTGGGTGATGGCTTCTCTAACCGCACAGTTTCTGCAGGGGGAATACACTCTGAGGTTACTGAGAATACTTCACTCTCAGATGTTACGCTTCCACTTGAATCAGTAATCTCAATCACTGTTTTCGATCCTGTGGCAACTACAGGTACCCCAACCAAAAGTAAGCTGCGATCATCTTTAGCCTATGGTGAAATGGTGGGTACATGGCTAAAATTAACACATGTCTAAAAGTATCGGTCATAATTTTGAATGAAAAAAATTGATTCCACCTGTTGGGGCACACATTTAATTATACAAACGTTCCCTGAGTCTGACATAGCCTTTTTGCATTTTAAATGATCCTTGAGACTGGGGAGAACATCCTTAACATTTTCAGGAAAATCCATTAAGAGATTAATGAATATTGCATCTAGCTCTTTTTCTAAAATAGCAAAAACAACTTTAACCAAGTCCAATCAAGTTTGTTGTAGTTGGTGCAAAACATCCTTAATCTCAACAGCGCATTGACCATGCGTTGTAGAGGGAAACAACTTTAGGAGGGGCCGTTCAGTGAGTATCAAATGATCGACCTCTAAAGAAAATTGAAAGTGCACGAATGCATTTCAAGGTTCCAGAAAACGAGCTGAGACAGGATTCACGGATTTCTTATGCCTACAGCCTGTATAAGTTTCAGGCCACATGGGCCCAGAGATCTTTACCTTGCATATCCGCCAAATCCGTGGGGAAAACATTTGATCATAGGTAGGTTCCAAGACATTTATCTGTGATTAGAGAAGTAAAAAACCGTTTTTTTGTAATAGAAAAAAACAGTTGAAAAAACGTGTTTTTTCATTGAAAAAAAACTTATTTTGTTTTTTTTAATTATTTTTTAAATATAATATTATTCTTTATTTTTTTAACATAATAAAACGAAACTAAAGTTCTTATATTTTTAATTTATTTTATTTCGAATGTATTTTTAATAGATTAATGACTTTTCTATAATGAATTATATAAAATATTAACTAAAGTGCATTTTTTAAAATTGCGAACTGTATTTTTGTATCTACAATAAACACAATTTATTCAAATTTAATTTTAATTTGTTTTTGGAGAGTTTACCTAATTAAAAATAATAATTACATAACTATATAGTCAATTGGAATGCGAGTTACATTTAAAATAATAATGGTTAATTCAAATTTATCATCTAAAAAATTAAAAATAATGAAAAATCAATTTACAGTAATCAAAATAAAAAAAATATTAAATATAAAAAAAAACAAATTTTGAAAAAAACGAGGCTTATTTTTTTGATAAAAAAACCGTTTTTATGAAAAAAACATTTTGTTTCATTTCTATTTACATCTCTATCTGTAATACTGTTGAATCCCAATATTACAAAAGGAGAGTTTACCTTACATTACTTTATCAAATGAAAATTCAGACATAACGAATACATAACTTGAGCCATGGAAAGTAAACAAAACCTTGCTCCCCTTTGAATTTACTAATTAATTCGATGAGCCCTAAATCTTTCAGAAGATTCACAGCTTCTTCATCCATCCTACGTAATCTTACAGAGAAATTAAATAAGAACCTTGTTCACCTTTGAATTTACTAATGAATTCGTTGAGCCCCCCAAATCTTTCAGAAGATTCACAGCTTCTTCATCCATCCTACGTAATCTTACAGAGTTTGCTTTCTTCCAAATAAAATCAAGCGTAAAACAAATCAGCAAAAAACTTACTAGGGCCACGGCTGACTCTGCTACAAAGGAGTGGAGCTTTGTGTTGTGTTGTTTGTCTCAGCGTGGATGTGCCGTGCCGTGTCGATGCAAGTCGGCCAGCGCATGACAAATGCTGCCAGCGCTGGCGTGGCGGTGCGGCAACTCACGCTCTAGCGGTAACTATGATATGGTTGTCACAACCACACGGGCTCAGCTACGGAGAAGTGGAGGCAACTATATGCGTTTAGTACAGCAAACATAGTGAATGTTGAGACACAAAACAATTTAGATGCCCCAATTCGTACGGCAACATTTTAATTTTAGGTGTCTCAACCTCAGCCGTTTTTTCCGAGCTTGTGATAAGTGACTTGTGTAATAGACTACACGTGTAATCCACTACATGTGTAAATAATATACTACACGTGTAATCTACAAAATCTGTAATATACTACTGCATGCGTGTAATCTATTAAACATATAATGCCACCAGTAATCCATGAAATTTGAAATAGTGAGTCATCATATACAGGGTGTCCCATTTTAAATGCCGCAGGCAAATATCTCGAAAAATATGAAAGATACGGAAAAATGTTTCAGACAAAAGTTGCATGATTTGAAGGGGGCCACATGATGAAAATATGGACTTGATCTTGAGTGACCTTTTCAAGGTGAGGTCAAGGTCACCTTAAATTTTTTAAATAAAAAAGGAATAATTATTTGAATATTTTTCTATTTTCACTTTCTACTCTACTACTATAACGTTTGTAATGGTTTGTAATCGTTATAGTAGTAATGTAGAAGGTGAAAATAGAAAAATATTCAAATAATTATTCTTCATCATTATTAATTTTCCCGTGATCCTCTGGCCATCCCACTTTCAAATGGGAGTATTTTTTTGTAAAAAGTTCTCAAGTTTTCAAAAAAAAATATGAAAAAAATCTAAAAAAATCTTGCACTTAAAAAACATGAAGTTTAAAAAAAAACGAATTTTAAAGGGTTAAAAGTGTTTTTACACTAACGTAACCATTTTTTTTTGAAAATTTGACCTTTTTTACATAAAAAATACGTTTTTGAATTCTTTTTTCAATCGTTAGGAGAGATAAAACGCAAGTGCAAAAATTAGTGTTTTCTAAATCTTGAAATTTTCAATCCCGGTTTTCTCACATACTATTAGGTATAGGGGCTTAAAGTTTTTTGGTTTCTCCGTCTATTATGATATAAAATAAGGTACAAAAATTCAGGACAATTCAAAATTTGGTGTGAGAATCTTCTCTGATAATGGATGGTTTGGCTCATATATAGTATATTATAGTATTATAGGTATATTATAATATATGTATTTATGAGATATTTACGTTATTTTTATCTACCCTTACAGTGCTGAAAAGATGAGCAACATTTTTTTCTAATCCTCTTTTTCTAAAACATATAAATACGTATAAATATCAGTAGTACAATAATATAAACAAGATTAGTATAGTTGTAGTAAAATTATTTACAATTAGTATTTAATTGTACTCGTTAAATATAATCAGAGAATGTTTAAATATACTAATATGTTTTACTGAATTTAATTATTAATACAAGTGTAACAAATATTCAGAATTACGAATTTTTATGCATCAAATCTATCACATCTTAATTTATTCTAGCTATTTAGTTACGCTTTTGTTTAGTATAAAAAAATTTTTTAAAGAGTTACAATTTGAAGTTGATACTGAATTATTACTAATTTCTGCAGTTTCCGTACCTTCTGAACTATAATCGCTATCATATGGTTCACAATCTGCAAATCATTTATCGTATTTATAACGATCCCCCCTGAGCGATCGTTTTACCCGGCCGTCGATCCGCCGGAAGACTGCCGCCCGGCGAACACCAGCCGGGCAAGGTGCAGCGGCGCCATGCACCCTTTTTTTTAACGTTAACATCTATAATGGCTTCGGACCTTTGAACGACCGCCGTATATGGGCCGTCGTTTCGGCACTCCGAAACGCTCCGAATTTCGCCGAAAAGCGCTGAGCGACGGTTCCGCCCGCACCGCCGCCGGGGCCGCCCGAACAGCTCCGAATCCGACCGAGCGTTTGACAGCTGCGCTGCCAATTAACGCCGAAACAATCGGTCCCGCGATTACTTCCGAAATTACCCGTTCGGGTAATTTGGGACCGCTCTCTTTATACTCCGAAATTACCCGTTCAGCAATTATTGAGGTCTGATAATCTCGAGTACTCTCAACTGGCCGGCTCGCGTAAAGATACCCGGAGTGCCTTGCTGCTGCTGCGTGGTACTTGGCGCGAAACACTGCCGTGTCTCTTGATCCGGTGTATAACAAATAACTGCATGAACGGTGTGCGTGTATCAAATTGTAGGTATAACGGTATGAACGATGCGTGTATAAAGATTCGGTGTTGTGTGTATAAAGGTATGCACGGTGCGTGTGTATAGATTCGGTATGTACGCGTGTATCAATGTGTGAATGGTGCGTGTATAAAGATTCGGTGTTGTGTGTATAAAGGTATGCACGGTGCGTGTGTATAGATTCGGTATGTACGCGTGTATCAATGTGTGAATGGTGCGTATATAAAGATTCGGTGTTGTGTGTATAAAGGTATGCACCGTGCGTGTATATAGATTCGGTGTGTACGCGTGTATCAATGTGCGAACGGTGCGGGTATAAAGATTCGGTGCATACGCGTATATCAATCCGGATCGGACTAGGCAGGACAGTCAAAGTCTTTATTAATAGTCGTCCGATTTTACATATCTCTTCGATGGATGCACAAATTATTATTCCCGGAATGTGACTCGTGCCGTCGGGACGTGTTTCTGTCACTCGTGCTGGTTTAAAGTTCCGGCGTGTTTACGGTCGCGTCAGCTGTTCGGTCGCGCGGGGTGCGCGGGAGCGCGCGGGGCGCGAGAGGCGCGAGAGCGCGAAAATACTACACGGCGCGGTCGCGTGTGTATTTTGCTCGCGTTTGTACCTTGCGTT
>CAXASD010000143.1:0-26476 GCA_963971435.1 Lasius platythorax | reverse complement strand
AGTGTTCTTGTCATTGTTAAGAATAAGAAATTTTAGTCTGTCATGAATAGTGTTAAATATGAAAGTTAATGGATAATTATTGTCAAGTAATAGGTTAATAATAAAATTTAAATTCTTCTGGTGGAATCTCGGATCAGAGAGACCAAACTCTCTGACAGCAATATGTAACTTTTTCTTTATTGAGTTTGTCTTGAGTGTTTTTTGTAGTGTTCTTGTCATTGTTAAGAATAAGAAATTTTAGTCTGTCATGAATAGTGTTAAATATGAAAGTTAATGGATAATTATTGTCAAGTAATAGGTTAATAATAAAATTTAAATTCTTCTGGTGGAATCTCGGATCAGAGAGTTTGGTCTCTCTGATCCGAGATTCCACCAGAAGAATTTAAATTTTATTATTAACCTATTACTTGACAATAATTATCCATTAACTTTCATATTTAACACTATTCATGACAGACTAAAATTTCTTATTCTTAACAATGACAAGAACACTACAAAAAACACTCAAGACAAACTCAATAAAGAAAAAGTTACATATTTTAATATTCCATATGTGGAGGGAATCTCGGATCAGTTCAATAGAATAATTCGTGACTTAGATATAAGAATGTCGTACACGGGAATAAACAAGCTTAATAAGTATATTAAAGTACATAAAGACAAACAAAACAATGAGTTTCGAAAAAATGTTGTTTACAAAATCTCGTGCAATAATTGTGATGCCTCATATGTGGGCCAGACCCGTAGATTTTTAAAAACCAGAATGAAAGAGCACCGCAGCCATATTAATAGAAACACATCGCAACGGTCAGTGATAACGGACCACAGATTGACGAACCACGAATTCGATTGGGAAAATGTAAAAATTTTAGACGAAGAACCGATTTTAGCGAAAAGACTGCTGTCAGAGATGATATACATAAAGAGACAGAAGAACAGCATTAATTTGCAGACCGACACTGAACAATTAGAACAAATTTACATTCCGATTATAGATAGCTTACGGCCTGTTTAGTTTTCTTTTTCTTTTTTCTCTTACTGTTCCTTTGTTGTCTTTTTGTCATCAATAATCCAAATAACATGTTTATACGAACCACAGTTGTTGTTTGACATTTATATCTGACAGTATAGATATTGTTATGATCGATGTGCGATGTGAGTTAAAGCAATTTCTCAGACTTGTGCGTAAGGATCTCGTGGCTTTCTGTGCGGCTCTGCGATTGTCTTTGGTGAGTTGCCTCTTATAATATTTTATAACAGCAATTGATATATTGCTATTCGATACAGCGATGTGCATTATTTGTCAATGCACATCCCGCTTCCTACCGGCGGGTACCGATCGGGAGGCGTCTCTAGAGGGGATCGCGGGGTAGCCTGGATGCCGCGTAGACACACTGCTATTCGTATCATTTTTCGTAATTCAAGCGTACGTTTTAATTTCTTTTTTTGTATATATAATCCGATCACCGGTTTTTGGTTATAATGTTTCTCATGTCATGTAATTCATTTGTTTACACAGTTACTGAAGATGGCCCGAAGCGGGACCGAAACGTCTAATTATATAATAAAGAGTAGTTTAATCTAAACAATTGTATTTACTCGCGCCTTTACCTATGCGAGCTGGCTTTTATTAGCCGTTTATTTTATTATTGTTTCGCAAAGTTGCCTCAAAAAGTATCGTCCAAGCAGTATGCAATATGGGTTTTTGTTCAAGCTATGTAGAAATTTCACAGTTCGAGTATTCTGCGGCACAATCATGTCCTGATGTCGATAGCTCTTCGTCCTCCCAATTTGTTTTCGATAATGCAGATTTCAACATTAACACGATGACTGGTAAAGATACATTCTATGCGATGGGTGGAATACGCTGCGTCACACCACACGATGCTGTAAAAAATCGGCAATTTGTCAAAATAACATCCACGTCTGAGTATTCTGAGATCGGTAGTTGCAGGCAAATACAGTTGCACACGTTCCAGCGACCTAAATCCGGCATAGAAGAGATTGCTTTAAAAAACGTATACTCCGAAGCTGCCTTTGAAAAAGTGGCAAAACCTTCAAGTCAAGACATGCTCTGGATTTATGGTAAATTTTTGGAAGTACCTTCCTTCTCAGCATGGCAAGGTTTCATGGAGACGGTGACGCGTACTCTGCCTTATACAAAATCGAAAATTATTGCGCTATCTTTCCTCAATCAGCCTCCTTCAAATTACAGTACAGTATACAGTGTGTTAATTCATGCAGTTGAGGAGACAAAGAAAATGACTCAGACTACATGCATTGTTACGTTCGATCAGCCACTATACATAAAAGCAAGAGACATCGTTGCTGCAGAGAGTGCAAAACCAGGAAATTTATCGAATGTTATCGTCAGATTAGGAGGTTTTCACCTTTTAATGTCCAACCTTGGATCTATTGGATACATTATGGGAAACAGTGGCCTATCCGAATTGTGGACAACAGTGTACGCATCAGCATCTGTATCTCACATGCTTTCAGGTCATGCTTATGCACGGGCAATCCGAGCACATTTTCTGACGTATTCTGCTCTTTCTACCATAATACTCGAAGAAATGCTCGTAAACGACTCTGACAAAGAACACCTAAAGCAAATTTTCGCAAACTTTGCTGAAAACCCACCAACTTTTGAGTCAATAGAAAACAACGATGTAGTCAACGAGCTTAAGCTGCAATTTTCGGAGCACATCGGTAAATTGCGAGAAAGAGGCAAAACAGCTTTACTATGGTTGCACTATCATGAGCTCATTGCTGTTGCTATGCATTTTATTCAAGCAGAACGAATGGGAAATTGGGAACTCCATTTAGATTGTAAGAGCTATGCTGCCAATTTTCCACGCAAGCGGACATTTTCTCTACGCAAAATCATGCCAACTGTATCTTCAAGATATGGATTCCCTCAAAGAAAAAATGACAGACGATGAGTTCCACAAATTTACAAAGGAAAGTTTCTTCACCATTCGTCGCTCCGACAAGCACTGGTGTGGCGTATGGTCGGATATGACTATCGAGCAAACGCTCATGAGGAATATGAACAGCATCGGAGGCATCACTCACGGAAGAAGAGGCTTTGCTGACAACGTGTTAAAAAAATGGATTTTTGGATTACCAGCAGCTTACCATGTGTGCGAGAGTATCGAGAAATTTTGTAGAATTGAAATAAAAAGCAGCAATCAGCATGTCGAATTGCGCGATACAAGAGTTAAAAAGGACGAAGATGATTGCAAAAAATTCATACTCTGGTTCAAGCTACACTTTCCATTTATAACGTCCAAAAACTTAATATCATTGTCAAGCGGTCTTATTGCTGATGACAATATCGATTGTTATAAAGCAAAGGAGATCGGTAAAAAGTCATTAGAAGAATGTATAAAAGATGGTGGCACATTCGGATCTTTGAAACTAAAGCGACAGAATATGGCGAAGTCGATCTCGTCTTCTATCAATTCAGTTAAAATACAAGATAATGTTATTCAGGTTGACACGATGCATTTGCTACAGAGGATTATATGTACTGTGCACTCTACAACGGATTTACAAATGTGTTTCGAGTTTGAACTTGCTTCTGTTCCTCTCTCCTTATTCGATGAAAAAGGCTTGATGCGAAAAACTAAGAAATCGTCTTTATATGAAAATTTTGATTCCGTTCCTGAACGACCTATCGATTTCACTGAGTGTGAATTTATTGTTGATGGAGGCAACTTGATTCAGCGTGTGGTATGGACGCAAGAGAGTACATTTACAGATGTCTACACAGCATACGTAAATTTTATTCGTAAACATTATGGTAAAAGAGTGACTGTAGTGTTCGACGGTTATACTAAAAATGTCTGCAGTACAAAAAACATCGAATGACAACAGAGGCTTTTAAAACGCTCTTTTGCTGAATTCGCTTTCGACGAGAATATGCCACTGAATGCTCCACAAAGAAAAATTCTAAGTAATCTCGCCAATAAAGAACGGTTAATTTCACAGCTAGTACAAAGATTTAAGTACGAGGGAATTGCAACAATTACTGCTGACGACGATGCTGATTTGTTGATTATTCAAACTGCTATTGAAAAATCTCATCGTCATGACAGTGTGGTTATCGTCGGACAGGATATTGACCTTCTTGTGCTCCTTATTGCCCTTACGCCTGAAAATAAAGACATCCGATTTTGGAGAGAGGCTCAAGGAAATATAAAGGAAAGAAAGTACAGTTCTCGCAATATACAGTTATCGAAAGTTTTGAAAAACTGCAAAGAAACTGTACTATTTGCCCATGCATTTAGCGGCTGTGACACGACTTCTGCTTTCTTTGGCAAAGGGAAAAGTCAAACGATGAATTTATTTAATACTAGGAAAGATTTGGAAGATGTTGTCGCTATATTTAACAATCCATCATCAACAAAAGAAGAAATCGCAAGTGCTGGCGAGCGATTCATACTTGCATTGTACAAAGCTCCACGAAAAGAAGTATCTTTGAATCGACAGAGATTTATCTTTTTTAATAAGTTGGCTAGCCAATTGAACCATGCTGTTATTTTATCAAGACTGTCACCAACATTTGCAGCTGCTTGAGAACATTGCTATCGAGTATATCATCAAATTCAAGTTTGGCAAGGACGAAACATAGACGCTACGCAGTGGGGTTGGAAAAATACGAATAATATTTTATCGCCATCGCATTTTTACCACTGAGGCACCAGCTCCGTCTACCATTCTCAAACTCATTTCCTGCAATTGCAAAATGGGTTGTTGGAAACGATGCAGCTGCGTTAAAATTAGGTTACTCAGTCATGTGCTCTAACTGCAATGGACAAAGTTGTCTAAATTCAGCGACTGAAGAAGAATTAGTCGAAGAAGACAACGAAGAAAATTAAAGAAAACTGAAGTGGAATAGGCCCACAGGGGAAACCACAAAAAAACGCGCCGAGAGCTCTGCCTCATAGGTGGTGTGGAAACGAGCTCCAATAATGGAATACACGTTTGAAGAAGGCGCAAAAAGTCGGTGAAAAACATTAAACAAAAAATTGTGGGACATGTACTTTGTAGAAAATATTCTGCTCTAGAATTTTTGTCCTTATCATTTTTTGCGTAAAAACAGCAGTTTCGGAGATATTTGCGACGAAAAGGCGTGTTAGAGTGATTTTTTCCTTTGCGCGCTGCATTTCCCTTAACTTTGAAACCTAATTGCGAGAATTCTGTTGGAATTAGCTTTATGGTATATTAAACCTTTTTTGTGCAGAATTTCATGGTGAATATTTCTATTCCTATGATATTTTTTCGTCCGAGTGACGATTTAGAAGATAAATGAGGAAAACTCCGAACGAGTCCGCTCCAGGGGTAGTTTTTCGTCCAAAAGGGGATGTTCCATCCACGATTAGGGTGGGAACTTTTTTGTCTCGTATTTCTAACCCTTTCGAGAGTTTGTACGGCTTGTCACCGCGCTATGTATCTGATTCCGCGTCGGTTTATCTTTTGGGAAAATTACCTAAAATAACTGGTTATGAATGTCTGGAAGAAACAGTTAGAAATGAGGAAAATCAAATACTAGATCATTTCCAATTAGAAATACATTAAGTAAAATAGGCATAGTTTATTCGACAGAATTTATTACAAGCTTGAAAGGGAAACTTCATTCTTAATATTCGATTAATAAATCAAAGATCGTAAAGCGAAAATAATATTCAGCTAAGAAGTGAGTAGAAAAGGGAATTATGCCGTGATCATAAATGAAAGAGAAACGGAAATAAGCTACTATTAATTGATACCATTGATATAATTAACACGTTAGTAATTGCAAGAGAGAAAGAATCATATAATGTAATCGGCATAAATAATTATCTTTTAGTTAAATAATAATCATAAACGTAAATATTTGTAAATACGAATAACGTGAAGAAATATCATAAGTATAATAAATGAATAAAGAGTACACATTAAATGCTATAAACGTAAACATAATCTCATAAGTATAATAGCGTGAATAAATATCATGGAGGAATTGAGGCTCGAGCAAAGATCTGTCACCTTACGCAAATCAATCGAACGAGAGTCGAATGACGACTCTGTCATTCAGAACCGCAAAAAATTCATCTCCTCACCGTACCTTTAAGCAGGTAATGTAGTAGTAATGGCACATGTAAGGATGCCGCAAGCCGGGCACTGCCACAATGGCGAACAGGATTACTGCCGCCCTTTTCTTGACACTCGGTCACTTTCAAAAGAATTTAGGAGCTGCCCTCAAATTCCGGTCGTAAAGTATGGCAACGGCAAGGGAAAAAACCCTGAATATCTTCCGCGGGATGATCTCGTAAATGCATTCGAATTCGTGCACATCACTCGAGACAACGTAAAGAGAAGCAAGCCAAACGTAGACACAGCCGACGCGAGAGCGAGAGCGAGTCCATAGCAACCAAGCTAGCTTCCTATCCGGCAACGCCAGTGCCTACGCGGACATCGCTCTGTCGACCATCTAATCGTTCAATCCACCGTGATCGGCGTCGATAACCATTTCCGAAACAGAGTTCATGGTTAAAAAATCAAAAGTATATTGTAACGGTTCACCTTTCCCGACGCCGCGGATCAGGCTCGCCGGTGCCAGGATTCGGGAGAAGGGGGAAACTCGAACTCGCTTTCCTTTGTTGACAATAACGATTCTTTATCATTAGCTTATTAATGTACAGAAGGCAGGCCAGCAGATGGTTGTCAAGCAGTGTTCTTAATCCTACGTGCAGCAGGCAAGCAGCAAGCTTACAACTAGGCAGGGGGGTATATACAAGCGGGGAGCCACGCAGAAGGCGTGCGAGCAAGAACCGACCGAGCGGTTTACAAGCAGGCGAACTTATAGCTATGCGTAATGTACAAGCGGGGAAGTCACGCAGAAGACGTGCAAGCAGGGAAGCTTAAATCTACGCGGAGTGTATATACAAGCCGAAGCAGAACCAGCGACCGGGTGCTCCCGGCGTCACAGCGAGTACGCCCGCTGCCTGGTTTTAACGGTATCGGAGAAGCGGTAGCCAGCAACCGGGTACTCCCGGCGTCACAGCGAATACGTCCGCTGTCTGGCTTTGACGGTGTCGGAGAAGCGGTAGCCAGCAACCGGGTACTCCCGGCGTCACAGCGAGTACGTCCGCTGCCTGGCTTTAACGGTGTCGGAAAAAACGGAACCAGTGTCCGGGTACATCCGGCGATACAGCGAGTGCACCCGCTGTCTGGTAGTCTGGGATCCGGAGTCACAGGAGTCAGGATCAGGACTGGTGCCGAAGCGCTCACCGGCGCGCCTTATATACTCGGCCGCGCGTGGTGGGGGCGGTCCCTCCGGTGGGAGCCACGCCCACTGGTGTCGGCGTTTGGGGGCGCCATAGGCGCCGAGCCTCGCTTTTCGGGCGGATGTTCGGCCCGAGAGGCTGTATAGTAGCGAGGCATATCGTGCCTCGTTACAATATAAATTATTTCCCGTAAATGGCCATTTTTGATCTAATTTGACTGGACTATAATATATTGGTCCAATATTAGAATTCAATATTGGCTCAAAAAGAGAGAGCGTTTACTTTACAATATTGGACCAATATGAGAAATTAATCTATACCCATATAAAAAATTGAATATAAAAAATTGAATATATATTGTAAACTAATATTGCTCCAATAAAGTTGTGCTACTAGGGAAGTAACTTAGTTGTGTGTTGTCATAAGAACAAGTTATTGTGAAAATGATTCCATGAACGGAAAACATAATAATAGATTAGTCTAAATAATGCCTTAATGCTTATAATAACCTGTTTTAATGGTTATTAAGAAATATTCAATTATCAATCGAGCTTCCGTAAAATTACAACCTTAGTTCTTTAACAAATGTAATGTGACGTCCCGCCATTTTTCGAAACCATATTTTTGCAAATAATCACGTACCGTTTTATTCTTGCATTACATCAACGGAAAGAACGATTATTTAGCCCGCTTGCTTTTATTCTTATAATTATTTAAATTTATAATGAAATTAATCTCTAGTGCATTTTATTGTTTATCGATCTTGTTCTATATGATTATTTAGCTTAGGAATTAAAAATATAACGTTCAGTTGCACAAAGAACGATAATTACCTAGAGTAACTAACAACTAATCAATCAGTGAACTCTAGGAAAAATAGTCATTGTGACGTCCCGCCATTTTTTCGAACCCCTATTTTCAATAATAACTAAGCAACATTTTTATTTAAAAACTACTTAACAATTATGTAATCTATTCGCGCTATTCTTAAATATTAATTATTCTTATTATTGCTTATCTATTTTCAATTGGTTGTTATTCTTATCGCATACGCCTATTCTAACTTAAAAATTAAATATACTTTTAGTTATTAATGGGAAATCTAGGATTTCCCCATGACAAGACCAATAAGCAAGCTTTATTTTAAGAACTAGCGACGCGACCAATCAGGCGCAATTACTAGGCACGACTCTCGCGCGCATAACGCTCTAGAACTAACTAGCGGTTAAATTATAGAACAGACCTGCGCGCGGACTCTAACCTTTTGCGAGTTTAGGACTTAAGTAATATTAAATACTTCGACATAGAATTAAGGAGATATGCGTTATGCCTTTATAAAATCATGAATAATAATAACTTGTTAAAGCAATTCTTTTTATAAAATGAATAACTAATCGTTTCGACTCCATTCATGAGATAAAAATTCAACTTTAAAATAAATATCTAAACAAGTAACGTAGTTGTATTATCAAAAACAAGTTATTATGAAAATGATTCCATGAATAAAAATATAATAATAAATTAATCCAACAGAATGTTCTAATATCTATAATAATCTATAGTTATTAGGAAACTTTGAACTATCAACCGAGCTAACATAAAATTGCAATTATTCTTTTAACACACACACACACACAAATATACAAGTATATATATATATATATATATTTTAAATTATTAAGTCATAACGATTTATTGGAAATAACCATCTCATAACCAATTAAAATAACTAAGAATGAATTTTGAAATCTATTTTTGTTAAAACTTTTCAATTAAGCAGTTAACTACTAGTTTCGATAAACCACAGTTACGACTTCATAAATAATCAGTTACTTATACAGGGTGTCCCATAATTCGCGCCCCACCCGTAACGTGCAGGTAGAGCGGGTTAAATCGAGTAGAAAAGTCATCTACCGTTTTGCTATTTTTGCAATAATTAACGAGAAATTAATTTAAAAAGATCGGCGAATCCGCGCGAATAGAAGTGCACGGCGAGAAGAGACCTCCTGCTGTAAACTGATACAAGGCGCGCGGCGAAGCGATGGGAGGAGCGCTCTACAAAGGACAATAGTTATGTCCTTTACTTTTACCTAAGATACGACGTATGTGTGTACATAACTATTGTCCTTTGTAGAGCGCTCCTCCCATCGCTTCACCGCGCGCTTTGTGTCAGATTACAGCGGGAGGTCCCTTCTCGCCACGCGCTTCTACTCGCGCGGATTATCCGATCTTTTTAAATTAATTTCTCGTTAATTATTGCGAAAATAGCAAAACAGTAGATGACTTTTCTACTCGATTTAACCCGCTCTACTTGCACGTTACGGGTGGGGCGCGAATTATGGGACACCCTGTATAAAACGTTCTATTCTAGCTTGACAACTTATTTAAATATTACGCGCTAGTATCTTTATTTAAGACACCGAAACGCTTCGCTTGTGGAATCAAAATTCACCCGTAACAAATTGCAAATAACCTCATATACGTTACCGACTCTGTAACGATGACAAATATTGACATTTAACTCTTTTTAGATTTTTCACTCAACGACGAACTAACGATGTATTATTCGATTCCACGAACGCAAGTGTCGGCTACAAGTTAATTTAATTCTATTGTAACGTCTTGTCGCCCACGCGCCGACCACCGTCTTATTTACATTAGCCCGGAAATCAGACAATAGTACCCGCGTAGAACCCCCTTTGTGCTGCCGATATCCGGTGGATGAAGTCATCCAGAGCGCATGCCGACAGGTGCTCTAATTAAAAGGACACCGTAGACGTAAGAAATGTAAAATTTATCTCCCCGAAACACCCCGAATCGTTTCACACGACACCAATGTCCGATCTCAATACCTTTGTCTCGACAGTATATAAACCGCAAAATTCGAGCTCCTAGAGTCAGATCATCTCAATCAGTCAGATCATCTCAATCAGTTATATCATCTCATTCAGTCATAGTCGATCATTCGATCAAATTCATTCAGATCTGTTCAGATCATTTTCATCGATCATTTTCGTTCAGTCTTATCATCGCAATTTACTTGCTACCTCGCGTAGTACTTATAAAATTTCTGTATACTGCATCGACACTTCTCTCATTTTGTCGGTCGTGCGTTAGACCAAGACTAAGTGTACAATTCAGAAATAAAGACATTTGTGCATATATCTGTGTATTTCAATCCGGCCTGAATCGTCCGTGACCGAGGTCCTCCAGGAGACGCAAAGGTTCGAAATTGCACAGAAGACTTGGCTAAAACCTGAGATTCGTCGCAACGATACGGTAAGTAATCATAATCTCCCTCAAATATCAGAATATGCCGTATCTTTACGAAGATTAGGAAATCTATAAACGACTGACAACCTTCTCTATCTCTCACCGTCTAGCATTTCACATGCTTCCGGTGACATTTTTATATTCTTTACCTAATAAAAAGAAACCCCTGTCAAGCACTGGCATGCAGCTGACAGCTCACAGTCAGTCGTTCCTTTAGAATTGACATAAAATTATCATACGACCCTCCTTGTATCCATAATAATAATATCGATACTAAACGATATAATTAGAGAATAGAATACGTACTCCTGTCGTTATTCGGACGTCGTCCATCCCTTTATTTACCCAGACGCTGTGAGCACACCCGCTATGCCCGTGCGTCGTTCTCACCCTAATCCAAGATTCCTCTCGTTTTCGAGCACCCAAGGCATGTGCATCGAACGACATTTCCCAAATCATCACCCAATATAATTCCTTTCGTCATCGAGCACTGTCGTGCCCGTGATCGACATTTTTCCTTATACTTTTACTCTCCAATAAAAAATCGACAACAGGAAGTGAAATAAATCTTAAGATTATACCAAATATAATCATTCAATACTCTTTCAACTCGGACGTGGTCCAACCTTTTATCTACCTTGTCGTCGAGCATTTCTATGCCCTAAGCGACACTCTATACCAAAGTCCCGAGATTCCTTGTTTTCGAGCACCAAAAGATTGTGCACCGAACGACAACTTCCAAATCATTACTCTATATATATATTTCCCTCCGTTTTCGAGCACCTAAGATTGTGCACCGAACAACAAATTCCTTTCGCCTTAAATCTCTCCCTTTGAATTAAGCTTAGGATAAAAATGGAAATATACGAGTTTATTTAATATCGATATTATACTCCTTATAAAAAATAATTATTCCCCTCTACCTTTTTAAGCAACCAACATCTTTTCTTTTACAAAATTTAATAACTTATTCTCTCAAATAAGTTTTCTAATCTTCGACTCATTTCAACGGCATAAATCTGATATAAAATTAGATCTAAGTATATTGATATCAAATAAAGTATATGAAATAATAGCATATAAAATATATATACATATATATATATATATATGTATCATACATTAATTCATTATTAACCTCAAACACTTTTTCTTAAATTCAATATACTATTTCTATATCATTTCATGATATTTCTTTTAACTAATTTGCTTTTCGTGATCAATTGTATAAAGCTTCATATTATTTTTCCCGCGATTCTTGTAGATGTACAACCAGCGATATAAAAAAGCTCTCCGAAAGAAACGGAATCACAGAGCTGGGAAAAAGACGCGTACCAACCGTGCAGCTGCCTATTTGCGCTGGCTTAAACGACAAGCTCTTAGATCAAAACCCAGAATCAAATTTATCGAAGAAATTTCTTTGACTCCAGAAACGATAGCACGCCTAAAATCATCAGTGACTAACATATTCCACTTTGAAGCTTGCGCTAAAAATCCAGAAACCGAGCGTTGTATTAATTCTGAACCATCGCAGCCATTTTCAACCGATCATCTAACTCCCGGAACTTCCCAAGAAGTTAAAACCGAAACAATTGTCAAACCGCCAACACTAAACAATTTTGCGGGCGTATCAATTAACTCATCTGAATCATTTCCAGAATTAGATCAAAATATAAATTTCCAAGGGGAAAACGTAATTAATCACGAAGATTCATTGCCTAAAGATTTAATATCTCAATTAAGAACTCAACTACCGGATAATTTTTTCGTTATTGATGAATATGCGAGTTATTTGAATCACTTTAAGTTATTATATGTACAATTGCGTAATATTTATCAATGAATAGAATCTCTAAATTAATCATTTACGAATATCTTGCGATAATTCAAATGAAGCCTAGAATTACCGACGAAGAAGCCGAAGCTATAAATTTTGTTCTAAACTTATTAATCAGATTACTTTCTGAGATTATCGACGATCAATTAGACATAGACGAGTTAATCTCTTTCCTAGAAAATATTGAGAAACCTTAAAATATATGTATCCAAAATATATGTATCCAAAATACACTTAAATTATACTAAATCTTATACTCGATTATATTTAATCATACATAAAATTTTAGTAAGTTACTAATATCCCCATTCCGTACCATCTAGTTCACTTTTCCTAGATCCATAAGTCAAGTCCTAGCTCTCGGCGTCCCTAGGGTATAGCCGGTGCATGCAGGGCTGCGTTCCAAAATCGTACTCTGAGTAAGAGAGTTAACCCATGGTCGTTCCGAAACGCGAAGTAACATACTATATGGGCGGAGTCTGTTCGTTCCAAAACTCATAGTAAATGTACACAGAGTTAACTCTCCCAACCCTGCTTCCGAGGTAGGTTGAAAGAGTAAATCTTAGGAAAAGCGCGCTAATTTGAGATATCTTTCAGAAGTCTGAACTTTAGTTCTAAGTTAATCCTAAGAAAATTTTACAAAAATGAATTCAACTAATCTAATTAAAGGAGTGCACAGGTTAGTAACTAAACAGGATGGATCTCCATTTGAAGAAAATCAATCTTTTTTGATAATGAATACGAAAGGTAAGATTTAATTTTATATACTTTTGCGATATGTAATTGAAGCATTATATAAATGGTTTTTGTTGAAACATTATATACATATGATAAATGATTTATTTTTAAAAATATGGTATGTTATTAAGAAAAATTTTATTATTTAGACAAGTATTTTGTATTATTGTACATTGAGGTTAAGGCTCTAAATATAAATAAAATAAAGTATAATTTAAGAAAGCCAATGAGAGCCAATACATACAGTATACAGTTGTTGATGCATAATCCCAGTAAACACAAGCTAACAGCAACATAACATTAATGTTATAATTTTTTATAACATGCCTTGTACGTAACAGTTACATTGTTGAGTGGGAAATTATAACATTGATGTTACATTGCTGTTAGCTTGTGTTTACTGGGATAGTATATTTCTTGCAAGTTTATAAGATGCTTATATTGTTAGCATTGATCATTATATTAAAATTGATTATCAATTTATTACGCATTAACAACCACGTTGGGTCTTATTCTTATATACTTTACTTGATTTATATTATATTATTATAACATAATAGTATGTTTATTTTTTTATATTTGTAAAGTGTTCATTGCTTAATCTTAAAATTTAGGCGTTATATATAAATACTGTATATTTTTAATTTGTGAAATTATTAGGTGTGTGTGTATGTTTGCAACACATCTTTGTTAGTTGGCTGTAATTAACTCTTTTTTTTATTACTTATGACTTAATTCTATATATTGCATTTTGTAGATAATACCATTTTTACCGTACCGGATTCACCTGAAATACGGAAGTTTTTCCATTTACTTCCAGATAATATTGCAGAAAATATTGAAAAAAATTGTCACCAGAAAGGTATCTTTTAATAATATTTTAATTTTTCTATTGTTAATTATTTTATCTATTTCTGCTTGCTATAATCTTTGTCAACTGTAAAAATTATAAAGTTTTACAATAACATTAATGTTTGCAGACTCAAAAAGCCAAGATAATGCTGCAACAGCGGAAACTACAGACCTTCCTTCTGATAAAAATGGAGATTATGGTAAGATATAAAATATATAAATTTAAATTATATGTGACATTAATATTTCTATTATTATAAATAATATGGTATTTTTAATATGAAATTTTTATTGTTTAGAATTACATTATTTTATTTTGATTTTTGTTTTTATTTGCAGCTACATGGGAACAATCGGCAATTATGCTTCTTTTTTCATTACGAAAAGAGCATACTGATTTACTTAAAAATGATAAAGTGAGAAAAGAAGTTGTATGGAAGAAGATTGCCGAGTCCTTTAAAGAGAAAGGTTATACATATACTGCCAAGCAAATAGAAAATAAGTGGAAGAATTTGCGGAAAAATTATATGAAGGTAAAAGATAATAATAATAAATCTGGAGCATCATTTAAAAAGTGCAAATACTATGACGAGATGGAAGAAGTATACGGAAAATCTCCTAGTGTGCAACCTGTGGCTGTTGCTTCTAATCTCTCAGAAAAAAATATGTTTTCTTCGACGGACGAAGAGGAAAAATTTGATGAAGATATTTGTACAGTACCTTTAAAAAAAGTAAGATAGATAAACAATTGGAAATGTGGACGAAATATTTAGACGAAAATGTGCAGAAAAGAGAAGAGGCAAGAGAGAGAAGGCACAAAGAGAGAATTGAACAACAAAAACAAGCTCTGGAGACCTATAAAGAAGTAATGAACACATTATTGAAAAAATTATAATCTAATTCATATTTATATTTAAACATTTCCTGTCTTATTCAATTTTATTATTTAGTTGCAAGATTTTTTTTTTTATTACTTAATAGTAATAGAGTCTAGAAAATATTTTCTTAATTTTTATTACTTATTTAAGTTAGCTAGTTCTCCATACACATCCTGATGTGCTATATTAAAGACTGCAATATTATGTTATGTTAAGAGTTATGATAAGTAAAAGGTTTCTTGTTAATAATTATAAGTATTACATACATGCGTACATACAGTAATATCTTAATTTAAAAGAGATTTCTTTAATATAATGTATGATTTTATGAATAGCATATACGTAACGTATTTTTATTTTATCTAATAATTTTTTTTTAAATTGTGTTCTATTTAGTTGCATTTAGTAATTAAATTTTACTTTTTTGTCGCAAAATGTTTATTATTTCTTACATAATATTAATAAATAATAAAAAGGAATTAACAAAAAAAATAGAATTTAAGAAACGATTTGAGAAAAGAGAATTAGAATTTAAGAAAAGATTTAAGAAACTGTTCATGTTAAATAAAAAAGTAACTTAGTTTATATTGTTTTATAGTTTATTACAGATTTTATGATAAAAGTTTAAACATTTTACATATATATACATAAGTGTACATGTACATTGAACTGTGATCAATTTATCTTTTTTGAAATGAAATCGTTGCGAGATAATTACGCTTTATTATACCTTCATTATCACAATTTCCAATTTCCTCACATTCTTCATTATTTTCTCTATTCTGTTCGTTTTCTCTGTTGCCTTCTACAATATAATCCTCAACTTCGTCATTAATATCACTTAAACATATATTATGAAGAACACAACAGGCTAAGATTGTTGCTGGTATCAAATCTACTCTGGACATATCTAAATATTTTAGACGTCTAAAGCGGCCTTTCAGTAGTGCAAAAGCACGTTCTATTGTTTGCCTAGTCTGTGATAAAATATAATTAAAATTGTTCTCGATCTGTAACATTCAAAAATATGCAAAAATTAGTGTATACTACTAAAAAGACTAGCAATGCAACATGTTATTGATATAATCATCAAATAATATTAAAATATTGTAATATAGTAATGTTTATTTCTTAAAATGTATTGTAATGTACCTGTGTCAAATGACCATTATCTCTGTAAGAGGTCAAACACCATCCAAGTATAGGATATGCTTTGTCTCCTATGATGAATTCTTGATTAGGAAAAAAGGAATGACGATTTATGTTGACATTATACCAAAGATCAGAATTGCGGAAAACTCTAAGATCACCAACAGAGCCAGGATATCCGGCATAACAGTCTGTAAAACGCAGCTCTGCATCACATACAGCTTGAAGTATAACAGCATATCTACACTTTCTTGTCAGGTAGCAATGAGCATCTATCTATAATAAACATAAATTTCTATTAATCAAACTTAAATAATACAGATTCAAAAAAGCAAAGCTATAAATATTACAGATGGTGCTGGAATTTCTATATATGAACCATCAATAGCACCAAGAACGTGTTCAAGACCAGCTATTTGTTTGAACTTCTCTGTCACAGTACTCATACGAGTCACAGATGGCCATTTGATGATATCGCTTGAAATATTACCAAGAACCTGAATAACACGTCGCATGCAGTGATTTAGTGATGATTTGGCCAAATTGAATTGGAGTCCAATAGATCTGTGACAATAGAAATTCCTTATAAAATTATTAATTATATTAATAATAGATGAGATATAAAATAAAATTTTGGTAATTTTTAATTTTAAAACTATTTTTTATTTTATTATGTGGATAATAATAAAAAAATAAGAAGCTATATAAAAACTAATTATTGTTTGAAATCGAACAATATTTGTTGATTAGGAATAGTTAATTAATATTAGTTAATAAGACAATACTTAATTGGGAACTATTATTTCAAAATGTAATATATAGCAATCTTTCTACTATTTCTCTGGCTTGTTTATTTTGTTACAGCATTATTTTCTAAGATTTTTAAAATTTGATTTTTCTACAGTTTGTAAATAGTACTCACCTATAAGAATCAGGAGTTACTAGCAACCACAAAACAGCAAGTAATTGTACTCTCGGTGGTACACGAGGTCTTCCTGTACTATTAGGGTTTACTAGCATTGGACCAAGCTTATTTTCCAATAAATAAAAACAGTTCGGTGTCATACGAAAATGTTCTTTGAACTGGCGTGCCGAGAACCTAGGTACTACGTTTTCTACATAACCTTCTATTCGGACTACTTTTTTTCTTTTTCCTCTTAATCGAGAAACTTGAGTAGGAATAATTACGTTTAGGAATTCTTCTGTCTCACTTTCACTTTCGCTACTTAAATCCAGAGCCAAAGCAGTCTTTAATATATTATGCGTTACTCGCAGTATTTATCAACATAATAACTTCCATTTTATCGATATCTGAAATTAAAAGGAGCAATTATAAAATTTTTATTTCTTTTCTAAGAGCAGATAAGTACGAATAAACAAATTAATCGACGATTTATTTGAAATACATATATATGTATGTATGTATATGTTGTGTGTGTGTGTGTATATATATGTAATAATTAACATACTATCAAGATTCTTGGCATACCTATATATATATATGATTCACTTAATAAAAGAAGTGGCAGAGGTTTGCTTACGGTTTCTTAAAGAACGAGCGGACAACAACTGTTACTCTAACCCGTTCCAAATGTATTCAATGTAGTAGCTTACTCTGACTTACTCTGTCCCCCACTTCTCCGGGTTCTGTAGGGTTGATTGAGTAAGGTTTTGGAACGCAGCCCTGGTTGCCCTATAAAAAATAGAGAGCTTTCTTTCTTTTTCTAACTTAGGAACAGAAGAAGAAAAAAGGTCACCCAGACGTGACACCATCAAGCGTCATTCCAATACACCAGAACATGCGCGCGCAACGCACTAGACTAACTTGCGGTTACTTTACAACAGGCATGGGCCTGTTGTAAAGTAACCGCAACCTTTCTTGATTCTGGAGCCAAATTATCATTCTCTTTCCGAGTCAAGGGCCAAACTAAATAGATTTTGGCAGGCGCTACATTAGCGGAAGTTCCGCGGTGGAAGAGTGCCTACTTTTTCATGTTTTGTTCGGTATATTAGTATTAAATAAATTAAAACGAGTTGCTACTTCTTATTTTATTTATTAGTCTGTACTTGTACAGCTTTTTTACTTATATTCTATGTATATTTTCTAATTATGTAATTACGAATAACATATTAGTAAGTAAATAAGTAAACGTAAATTTTAGTGTTAGGTTTGGCCTATGAGACCCTCAATATTGGGGGCGATATTGCTTACGCATAATCGCAGAGAACTTTCGAGATTTTCGTCCGTTATCCTTGTTCGAGTTTTTGTTGTGTTTCATCCTCGAAAAAAACTGTTCACACGTATATGTGCTGCTAAAAAGAGAAATGATTTTTTTTGCAAAGGTGCGTAAATTCGTATATTTTTCTTCCGCCAAATATAATTTATAAAAATCTGTCAAAGCGACGTCGTTAAATTGTGATTTCAAAGTTAAATCCTCCTGAAGCTCAATAAGTTCCATCTGTAAGTTTTCTGGTACTTTATTCACATCAGCATTCATGGGACGAGCAAATATAACGAATATGGAATCTTTATTTTGGAAGTCGACAAACCTCGTATCAAATTGCTCTATTAGTGATTTCAATTCATCTGCATAAGAATTATACATGATATTTTTGTGAGATCCTAGAGTAGGAAAATTGTAACAATTTTTGGATCTTATTTGACTTTCCCACAATTTTAGTTTATTACGAAAAGCTTTCACATTTTCATGCAGTTCATGAACCAACTGTCCTTGTTTTTGCAATTTAAGATTCAGTTCGTTGAGATGTCCGGTGACATCTACAAGGAATGCCAAATCACATACCTACTGATCATTTTTTATTTGATTAATTGTGTTTCCTTTCATGTCCATAAAATCTGCAATGTCTTATCTCAAATCATAGAATCGTTTTAACATTTTACCTTTACTCAACCACCTCACTTCACAGTAATAAGACACATCTTTATAATCAGAAAATAGGTCTTCCAAATACTCCTTAAACTGGCGATGATTAAGTGCACGTGACTTAATAAAGTTAATGCTGGTAACTATTACTTCCATAACATTCTTGAATTTAATGGATTTTGCACACAAGTTTTGTTGGTGGATAATGCAATGGAAATTTGTTAAATTTTCCGCCTGGATATTTAATTCTATCGCTTTTCCATTAACTATTCCAATAAATCTCTTCTGTGCATCAACCATTGAAGGGGCTCCATCAGTACATATCCCAGATAGTAAACTCCATTTCAGCCCAAAGTTTCTGAAAGCTGTGCTGACTGCTTCAAATATGTCTTCACCGGTTGTTGTTCCTTTTAACGGTTGAAGAGTCAACAACTCTTCTGTGATGTTAAAGTCCACGTCAACTCCTCGAATAAAGACGGCTAGTTGTGCTGTATCGGAGATGTCTGTGCTTTCATTTAAAGCAATTGAAAATGTTTCAAATCGAGTAATCCGCTCCTTCAAACTGGTTTTAATGTCATCAGCCATCATTTGTATCCGTCGAACAACAGTACGTCTTGACAAACTAATTTTCTCGAAATCTTTTATCTTGTCTTGACATATTATGTTTGCAACATCGAGCAGACACTCTTTGATAAATTCTTCTTCACCAAATGACTTAGAATGCTTTGCAATTTTTTCGCTTACCACAAAACTAGCTTTAACAAAGCTATCCTGCTGCGTTCTTTGTTTGTTGAACATTTGCTGCTGGTTATCCAAGTTCTTCTTTAACTTCTGTATTTTATCTATTCGCATTTGTCCTTCAATTTTTTCGTGATCAGCATGACTTGAAATAAAATGTCTCTTCAAGTTGTATTCTTTCAGTACAGATAGAGATTCGTTGCACAGCTAACATACCGGCAAACCTTTATTCATAATAAAGAAATAATCTTCCATCCACTTGTCTTGAAATTGACGATACTCTACATCCACTTTCCTTTTTTTTTGACATATTCCCCAATATTATCACAATATTTATATATATTATTCAAAATTAAAATGTACGTGCACGTCGCGTGAAATAACTTCAAACAGTAGCAAGCATACAACAATATCCACGAGGTAACACGTCTTGCAGCGTCGCGTATCAACAACTAAGAGTGACAACCAATCACTGCAGTCACTTCTGCATATTCTTCGAGTCCCTCTCAAACTCGCACCGAAAAATTGTATTCTTATCTTAAGAATATTTCACTTATTTTTATAATATTTTTTATACACGTTAACTGCCAAGCCTATTTTGCTTGACATTGGGTGCTTTCCGATTCACGCATCATGCGCATAGATCGCATAGCGCATCAAAATCGTTTCTTTTCAGTGTAATGCGCATGAAGCGACAGAAAATCGTTCCATTTCACGCCAATGCGCGCATAGGTACGTCATACACAAAAAAATGTAGGATATATGAACATATTCCCTAGATTTATCCCACTTTTACGCGCATTAGCTGCTTCAAGTCCGAACGTGAGGCAGTTAATGCGGAAGAAAAATTCGGCATATATATAAACACATGATATAATTGTAATTCATGTTTCTATATTTTGTAAAGTGTTTTTGTAAAGTGTTTTTGTAAATAATTATATTTTTTGTATGAGATACATATGTATCTAAAATATAAAATTTTATTTATTTTTAAGCACATATGGCGGTCAGAAAAATATTACCAGTTGCATTAAATCATATTCTTGATGATACATCATCATCTTCCTCATCGTCATCATCATTTTCATCTTTATCAGACAGTGAAGATGAAGTTATTTTACATAATTCTCTAATGCTGAATATATTATTAGTTAACGAGTTGCATGATAAGGTTATGCGACGGATTAAAATAGACAACTACGTAGAAGGTGTCATTCCTGGATATACAAAACATGTATTCAAGGAACATTTTAGGTAAGGCTAAATAACGAATAAATTTGTAATTTATTTATTTTAATATTAATTTTAATTTAAAATGGAAAAATGACTTGTATTGCAATTTTTAATAATTCTATAAATATTCTATAAATCTAAATCACAAATATACAAACAGAATACTAATTTATATATTATATAATTTAATATATTAAAAAATATATCTTTACAGGATGTTCCCAGAAACCTTTGAAAGCGTTTTATCGCTAATTGGTTCTACATTAACAGCAACTAATAGAGCAAGTGGTAGAAAGCCCATTGATGCAAAAACTCAACTTCTTGTTGCATTATGGTATATGTCAACACCAGATTCCTATAGGTATGTATAAATATAAAAAATAAACATTATTATTATTAGTAATTATAGTGATAATCAAATATTTAGAATATTATTGTTTTGTTTAAGATCTGTTTGCGAAAAGTTTGGTATTGGAAAAGCTACGGCTTTTAGAGCTGTAAGACGCGTTACTTATGCTCTCTATTGTTTGGCACCTCGAGTGATTCAATGGCCTAAACATCAACATGCTATTGAAGTTATGAATAATTTTGAGAAAATATCTGGTTTTCCAAATGTTATTGGTGCAATAGATGGAAGCCATATTAGAATACGTGCACCTAAAATTGATTCAGTGTCATATATTAATAGAAAAGGTGATTATTCTATTATTTTACAAGCTGTATGTAATTCAAATTGCATATTTACACATTGTTATGCTGGACACGTTGGTTCTGTGCATGATGCCAGAGTCTTCAGGAATTCACCTATATCAAATTTTATTGAAATGCCTGATGAATACTTTCCTAATGATTCCCATATTATTGGGGATGCAGCATATCCGATTCATCCTCATATTATGGTACCATTTCGAGATAATGGATTTTTAACAATTCCTGAAAATAATTATAACTATTGTTTGTCCTCAACAAGAATGGTAATAGAACGTGCATTTGGCTTACTAAAAATGCGTTTTCGTATGCTCTTAGATTGTGTACCATTACTAGGAATAAAACATATTCCTGAATTTATAATAGCATGTTGCGTATTACATAATATTTGTATGTCCAAAGGTGATATAATGAATGTTCTAATGCACAGATGTAATGAAAGAATAGGACCCTTTTATGAAAATAATTCAATATTAGGTAATGAAAAAAGAGAAAGAATTATGAACAGATTAAGAATTAGATTATGAATATAACTTCTTAATTCTCATTTTAAATACTATTTTAAGATTTATATTATAGTTATGTGTATATGAGCGTAAAAAGAAATACGAAAGTAATACTATTTATTTAATACTATTTATGTAATACTATTTATTTAAACTGCATAGGATGTTACAAATAAAAATGTTTTACAATAAAGTAAAATAACCAACATTTATATCATATATATATATTACTATAAGATATTTGTGATTAAAACAAGACTGATATGAGTGTATCACATTTTAAGTAATAATAAAAAACTTGACATTTAAGTAATAATAATAAACTGAAGAAGTTTTATATTTATATTTTCTACTTTTTTTAAAAATAATATTTTGGCGATAAACTAAAATAACACTTGTATTATATGTATTACTTCTTAGAGTAACAATATTTGAGAATAATAAACTAATGTTTATATCACATCATTTTTTTAACAGCAATCTTTGGTTAATATAATGCTCATGTTACTTATACATATTTCCTTATATAATATGTATCACATTTTTTAAAATACCATGTTTTTTAATAACATTTAGTAAACTAGATAAACTAAAACAAAAAACTTATTACATATATTATTTCTTTTAAATAAAAAATCAATGTTTGATGATAATATAATGGAAAGCAAAAGTTCAACATAATGAGCATATCATATATGTATATATACATATAATTATTTTTAGGTTTGCTGATTATTACTAAAAAATTATATATATATACATATATAATACACATATATATAATTGTATTATAATACACATATTATAATACAAATATATATAATAGTATTGTTTTATTTTTCTTTGTCTCTTTCAATGAAAGATTTTAATAATCCTAACATGCTTTCATGCATTGCCATTTTATCTGCATGCATTCTCTGTTTATCTAATCTTTTTTTCTCATATCGTTTTTGTTTGTCCATTTCACGTAGAGCTTTTTCTTCTCGTTTCTCTTTATCTCTTTCTTCCATAATATTTTTGAAATTGTCAATGTAGTTGTTTAAAATTTCAACACGTCTTTTCTTTTCAGGAGCTGTAAATATACATATTTATGTAATTTTTAACTGTTATAATATTAATTATTATTACGTGTATCATAATCCAAAAATTAAATATTATTATTAAAATAAAACAGTTAATTATTGCATCCACAAAAAGTTTTAATATTTACGTTTTGTTGCTACCATATCTAATTTGTTTTCTTCCTCAGATGAAGAAAATATTTTATTTTCAGAATTCTTCACAAAGGAGAAAGATGATGAAGGACCTTCGCTACTTGCAATAGCAACAGGTTCTATATATGCTTTCTCGCCGAATATAGAATCCATTACCTGTTGCACATAAAATTATTCATTAAAGGAGAAGAAAATATTTGAAAATAAATTAAGAATACTGTATCTATGTGTTTGTACCAGCGCGCACGTGCAACGAGTAATGTAAGATTGTAAAATTATTTCATTGTCTGACAGAATTGCTTGATAAAAAAATTGATATTAAATTGTTAATATTTAGATAAAAAATAAATATACTAACTGAAAAAAATGCCCAAGAACTTCTGCAATTTCCTGATTTTTTATTTTGATCTTTAATATTTTTATACGTTCTTTTCAAACCTGAAACTTTGGTTGCGCATTGTAGCCCTGTTACGTTTAACAATGAATTTTTTGTATTTATTTCGGTTGCTATCTCAGTCCAAATTCTATTATGTCGTTTGTTTTGTGAGAATTCAATTTGTTTATTTCTGTAAACTTCTAGTAGTAAATGTACAGAATCATCACCCCAAGTATAACTCTCTGAAGTATCTACAAATAAAATATATAATATAAACATAAATGCATGCGGTTAAAAATATCTACAATATAAATTATTACAGAAAATATATATTACTTAATTTTCCTGTATTTACAATATTAGGTATTGTAACTCGTTTTTTTTGTTCCCCTTGTTTTCCAATTAAACACCGTAGAAAATTTTCATCTGTAAAAGGCTTTGTTATTTTATTTAGAAATAGATTGTATATATATGTACATGTATGTACATTCGTTCAGAAGCTTTTTTTTGTATACGATACATATCTAAGTTATAATATATTCAACAAATGTCATATTATTTTATAAAAATTATTCTTAAAAGCTTATATTAATTTAGCATTTATACATGAAAATGAAAAATGTAACAAAAATGAAGTAATTACTTTGCATGTATTTATAAAAAGTAATGAACAGATATGAAATAAATCTTACCTTTGTTTGCCCTTTCATAATCATTTTTATTCAATGTGAGAGTAACAATCTCTCCCGTATCTTCCAATAAAACAGGAAATTCCATTATGCCGAATAGCCGAACCTTTTCTTCTTATTATTGCACGCTGCACGCTGCCTCATGTTCGGACTTGAAGCAGCTAATGCGCATGAAAGTGGGATAAATCTAGGGAATATGTTTATATCCTACATTTTTTACAAATTGGTATTATAACATACCTATGCGCACATTGGCGTGAAATGGAACGATTTTCTGTCGCTTCATGCGCATCATGCGTGAATCGGAAAGCACCCATTCTGTTTACGCCGCACTCTACCATTAACCTCTAGTTTCCATGCACGCGTTGCCGCACGTTATAGCGCGCGTCAAACGCGTGCGTTTGCGCACGATAGTGTTTCCATACGCGCGTTATACAAATGTGACAGCTGTCAATTACATGCGTATGTATATGCAATATTTAATAATAAGAAAATAATATAAACGTAATATAAACATATAATATAACATATTAAAAAAGAAGAAAGAAAAGAAGAATATTAAATATAGAAAAAGTAAGTAATCTAAGCTATAAACTAGCTATTAGCCAAAAAATATCATACACAGTCTTCTTTAAAAAATATTTTACACTTTCTTAGAAGAGTTAAAATATATATAATTTATTACTTAAAAGTATTACTTAATTAAAAAAATGTAAAATGATATTTATTTTCTAAGCTAATTTCATATAATATTTATGAAATTAATTTCTATATAATAGATGGATGATCATGAAGAATTTGAACTATTACTTTTATTATGGTTGCGGAGAAAAAGACTGTAACGATCCCCCCTTTTTGAGCGATCGTTTTACCCGGCCGTCGATCCGCCGGAAGGCTGCCGCCCGGCGACCACCAGCCGGGCAAATGCAGCGGCGCTATGCGCCCTTTTTTAACGAATCATTAACGCGACCGAATCGAGCCGTTATACGGCCGCCGTTATCTAAAGCCAGGGCCGTTGTCTCGGCGCTTCCGAACCGCTCCGAGTCCTGACGGAAATCGCCGAGCAACGGTCCCTGCCGCGGGCAGGGACCGTTGCTCGGCGATTTCCTTGTCCCGATTGCGCACATACGGATCGGACACAGCGATATTTCCCGATCGGACACAGTCCCGATCGGACACAATCCCGATCGGACACAGTCCCGATCGGACACATTCCCGATCGGACACAGTCCCGATCGGACACAGTCCCGATCGGACACATTCTCGATCGGACACATACAGTTGCATTCGGACACAGTCTCGATCGGACACAGTCCCAATCGGACACAGGCCCGGGTGCGGGAGGGGGGCCGAAGGCCCCCCTCGCATCCCCATAGGCATCATACTATTGGCGGGGTGGGTGCGGGAGGGGGGGCCGAAGGCCCCCCTTGCACCCCCCGCGTGTGTGTGTGTGTGTGTGTGTGTGTGTGCGCGCGTGCCTGTGTCCGATCGGGCCTGTGTCCGAATGCAACTGTATGTGTCCGATCGAGAATGTGTCCGATCGGGACTGTGTCCGATCGGGAATGTGTCCGATCGGGACTGTGTCCGATCAGGATTGTGTCCGATCGGGACTGTGTCCGATCGGGAAATATCGCTGTGTCCGATCCGTAATGTGCGCAATCGGGACTCACTCCCCTGCCGCACCACCCGAACGCCGCCGAAATCAGTTATAAGAATAATTGTGCCTATTAGACAGAACAATCGGGCCCGACGGATATCGCCGAAATTACCCGAACGGGTAATTTCCCGGTATGAAAAGGGCGATCCGATACCAAAAAGATCACTCCGGTTCCCGATCCGACAGAGCCAGCACGGCGCCTGATCCGAATCTCGAACAGCTCTTATACGGAAAGCAAGAGGTAGAGCGCACTCCGCCTCCGTCGAGAGATCTCGCAAGCTTCTCCGAGAGCCTCCTCCAAAACCGCAACGAATGCAGAGAGATTGAGCGCACTCCGTCTCATCCGAGCGATCTCGGTAGCATTCGCCTATCCGTCTATACCTTGCACGATTTAATAAGCACCCGGTAGAGCGATCTCTGCCGCGGGCGAGAGATCTCGCCGATCGTTTGCATCCCGGTGTATCTAGCC
>CAXASD010000142.1:0-27500 GCA_963971435.1 Lasius platythorax | reverse complement strand
ACGATTGCAAGACGCAATGCAAAATTAAACTTTATTATTAATCCCAACGCTTCGTTGCACGCCTAGTAATCGCGTAACATTGAACTGTCTCTTCTCCACGCGGACTCTTCGGGCGATGACTAATAAATCAGAGTCGCTCAATTCTCGATCCAATAGAAAAGTCGAGATTCGTCGACTCGCGAAACATCTCGCATCTTATTTCGGCGTTTCGAATTTTCTTTTCGTATCCTTCTTTATCCTCCTCGCATCCTTCTCGCGTTATCTTATCTTATCTCTAATTCCGGCTCGAGCTCGAGCGAGCACCGCTCGAAGATAAGGACTGAAACAAAATACTGTCGATACTTTTTTGACAACTTTCAGTTATTTAGGTGTCGCACATGTCTATTTGTCATTTCTTATCGCACATGATTTATGGCTCAATTTGTAGTTACTCACACAAATTTATTTCATACATTTTAGTTACACACACACACACACGCGCGATTCTTCTCGCATCCTTTTCGTATCCTTCTCGCATCCTTCTCGCATTATCTCTAATTCCTTAAAAGGCATGCTAAAGCGAGCACTGCTCGAACTCGGTACGCAGATAAAAATTCAAACAAAAGATATGCCGACACTTTTTTGATAACTTTCAGTAGTTTAGATATGACAATCGTTTAGCTAGCTTGTCTATCTGTCATCGGATTTCTTATCGCGCGTACGTGATTTATGTCTCAATTTATAGTTACTCACACAAATTTATATTTCAGTTACTTATATTTTAGTTACTCACACACGCGATTATAACGTCGGTGTAGTTCCATTCGTTTTCTACGAGCGTAGGAAATAAATGTATGTACACATCATTTCTCGCCCCGCGCTTATATTCGCGCGGATTGGCCGATCTTTTAAAATTAATTTCTCATTAATTATTGCGAAGATCGCAAAACGATAGAGGACTTTCCTACTCGGTTTAACCCGCTCTACCTGCGCACAATGGATGGGGCGATTATTACCGGACACCTTGTATATGTCCGACCTACGTTACGTGCAACGGAATTATCCCGCCGCCGTCAAATTTCGCCGTTAAATCGAGGTCGGGTCATTAATCAGCGACGCGCGGTTCAATCGATATCGCGATTACACATCGATCGTCCGACACCTTTTTCGGAATTAATATTCGTCTTCCAAACGCTACATCTCCTTTTACAAAACACCGCGTCTCTCCAAATCCTAGGTGTATTTCGTAACATAAATTGCGTTATAAATTTTAGAACGATAATCACGAAACGTACGTACATACATATATAAGCGACGGAAAAATATCAACGACAGATCTGATTAGCGCCAAAGGACTCGCAATCCTAATAGGTAGGTAGTCGTAGGGCGGCTTTTACGAGCATCGTTAAGATCAGCGGAATGGCCGTCGGAACGATACCGATTTACTTTTACGTCGCGAATCGCGCTCGATCGTATATGTATAATCGCGAGCAAGCGATCGGCAGTTCGGTCGCCAACGGAACGACTCTCGACGACGACGACGACGACGACGACGACGCAGCTTAATAGTGATCCTTTTCAGTATAGTGGCCGATAAACTCCCGGCCACTTATCCCCGCGGAGGACGCAGCTCGGAGGACGATTCGAGAGACGCGCATTTCGGGAGAAGCTATCCCTCTCCCCTCGCCTACCCTTTTTCTTCCCGTCGCGAGGATCCAAATTTTTATCTTCGTATTGACACGCGTCGATATTTGGAAGCGTGAGATATAAATCTTGGATACCTTCTTCGTGTCACCTGGCTGTCGATGACAGACTGGGAGAAACGGACGATCGCGAACGAGAAGTTCCCCGTCTCCCTTCTTGTTTCACTTATATATTCGCTCCCTTCTCTCACGGTGTCCTTGGGACTAACCAACCGCACTGGCGTAAGTTCGATCCGTGAATCCTACAAAAGTCCAATGGTCTTAAAGAGACTCTGCTTTTGCTCTGGTAATCGCTTGGTATGGTTTGTCTGCAACTGCATGCGAATTTCTCTCTCACGAGTCACCTGACTGTTTGCAAATCTCTTCGTGAACGCACGTTGATCCGTCGATTTTTATTATTTGTCGAATTAAAATTTCCACGCTTTTATATATATAAATTTCGTATAGCAATTAAAAAAAAAAAACACTCATTGGTATCAGAAAAAATTCCATTTGGCGAAAGTATGAAAATAATACAAAATAAATTGAAAGGATACATATATTATAAAAAAATGGCATCCTCGTCGGAATTAAAATCAAATTCAAAAGTGTATATTCGCGACGGTTTACGTCGTAGAAAAAAAATGAGGAAACGACGAGAATGCCTTCTTCGGGCGATCAACGTGCTTTCGAGTTCGCGCGAGAAACGTCGAGGATCGAATTTCTCGAAAACGAGAAACGTCAATGAAAGACGTTTCGGCGATTCGATCTGGCGTTTCGCGCGCGGACGCGACGGAGTGAAATAGATGCTGAGTTACACATGTCTGGACCGAATTAACGTGATTTTCGTTCCGTCGGGATGGAAATCCCGTAGAGGGCCGCGAGTGCGTGAATTGCGGCGCTACTTCGACGCCGCTCTGGAGACGGGACGGAACCGGCCACTACCTCTGCAACGCCTGCGGGCTCTATTACAAGATGAACGGCCAGAATCGACCCCTCATCAAGCCGAAACGACGCCTGGTAAGTACCTAAGCTGTGTTACTTTACCTACGATTACCGTACTTGAGCGAGTGTGCAACATAACTTGCGGAAAGCGATCGATTAAAATATTATACGATGGAAAAAATAGCCATCTTTAGGTAGATTATGATCTTATTCTTTCACGTTTAAGGAAGATTGTTTATATTTCGTAAAATTCGCGTCTTATTGAGATTGATTGATAGGACATGTGTTATAATGTGCTGTGAAAAATGGCGAGGAAATAATTGACGTTTCGTAAGTTGAACGTAACGTGACACTTGAATTTTGTATATCGACGACATATCGGGAGACTAAAAATTCGGTGCTTCAGGCTTGAAAAAAATTCTACGTTTATTTATTACATACACATGAACGCATGCCGTATTCGTAAAAGTGCGTCCTTGATCGCTTCCTTCGTACAAGCGAGATACACATACTTAATTAGCGGAGAGAGAGAAGCCGAGTTATGCGTTTCTCGCGCCGTGTAGACGTAGTAATCAGAATGCATGATAAAACAAGGCCAAGTTAATTTCCTGTACCCGCTGATTAATACCGCGTGTGCTCCGCTCTTCTCTCCGTTGTATGATTAGCAACTCTATCGCCCCGATGACGGCGGGTCGAATGATTTTCGTCGTGTGGAGAATCTTCTCCCGACACTTGTGTGTTGGAGAACGCGCCTCCGCAATATCCTCCGTTAACGAGAACACATCTCGGGGAACACCTTAGTCACGTCGAAGGCGAGATCTTCACGATCTAATCAATTCAAATTGATTGTTTTGAACGATGCGAGCCCCGAGTGAATTCCCTCCATTGCGCTTGCAATTTTATTTTTACGCCAGACGTGCAATTTTTTTGTTTACGCGCGATGAGAGAGAGAGATAGAAAGGGGAAGGCCAAGTAGGAGATGCCGCAAAATAATCTTTTGAATCTTATTAAGTGACTTAGAGCGTATAAAGATATTCTTGTAATCAAACTTTCAAATTTTAAGAGTTAGTCGTGTGTGCAGCCATATATCACAAAAAATAAAAATAATCGAGATTCTTAGTCAAACTCAGATATTTCTTCAACAAATATATCGCTATACAAATTTATCTCACATATAATATTATAATATGAGATGCATTTTAAAATGTCACTAATCGAAACAGCCATTGCAACTAATTGATTCTATCAGTGATGATACGCCGATTCCATTTAAGAGGACACTGACACGTGTGTATACACACTAAATTTTACACACTTACAACTAAATTTTCCCTGCACTTATAAAAGGAACATAGAGACTCGGATCGTTTTCACGAGCGTGCTTTCAATCGTAGCGCGAAGCTCTGTGCATACACATATATCGGGCACGATCGATATCGCACGAAAACGGTAGCCGCGGAGGTTTCGTGCGATCGGCTCGTAGAATTCGTGTGAACTCGATCTATTTTTGGCAACACGGCTCGGCACCTATGTAGATGGAGCAGCCTCGTCCGAAGTACCGATGCGGAAACTCGATACCGCTTCGGCCGACCCTGCTCTTCCTCCTTCCTTCGTCGTCGTTCGGACTCTCGTCCCGGACTGCGCGATTCGATCTGGCTAAACACTCACGAGAATTCGCGGAATCGATCACGAAACGCGACCGCTTTATGGCTTTACGCTCTTCGTCCCTCTATAATCGCGTATTACGGAAGGATCGAATTTCTTTTTTTTTTTTTTTTTTTTTTTATACTGTATACACACATAGTGTATCTTGAAACACACTTTATCCTACGCATTCGAATCTTCTGTCTCGCACTTGACGATACAAAGTTAATATTTTTCAACGTGCGCGATATATGACAGACGTAGATTTTACGTAATTTATAAAAATATTCGCGCGAAATAAGAAAAATCTATTTTTGGAATTTTTTTGCTTTAAATAATCTCGATAGTAGCGGTCGAAAGTATACGAGAGAAAGAAAGAGACGGAGATTTTGAAGGATCAATTAGACTTCGCACGCCGCACACTTTCGCGGGCGTCAACCCTCCGTTCCTCTCGCTCCAGATCTCGTCTCGTCGACGAGAGCGCAACGGAATGCAACGAACGCAATTGCACCGACGCAGTTTCACTATCCCTCTCGTCGTTGCGCACTTTCTCCTCGGTGCGCGATAGAGCAAGGTTGATGGATTCAAAAGTTTTTCACCGGCCGGCGTCGCCGCGCCTAATTATGTATATGCCGACTGGCACGCCACGCGTTAATTGACCAAGTTGCACAAAACAGTGCAACGCCGCGTAATTTCTCGCGGTCTTCTTTTTTTGTTCTGCTTAACGCATCGCTCTCTTTCGTGAAACGCGCCGTGATTTTGTTGGAAACTTTTCGCGTTCTCAGAGGAAAGTCGTTTCGGCGAATGTTTGATCAAAAACTATGGGTGGTATGTCGTGTAAATTTCTGATTTTATAAAAAAACATATACGTATACAGAGCGTTCCAGAAAATGGAAATTTTTTTAGATGAATCAAGAATAGCAAATGCATTGTATTAGTAGATTTAAAAATTGAGAAATTTTACCAAAGGAAAGGGCGCTTATTTTTTTGACGAGAAATACTATCTTATCTGTATATATAGGACACTCTGTATATATATTTTCAATCTACTCGATCATTAGAACGTCTCGGAGGACATTTTCTACGCACATTTAAAGTACGCCCGCAATTTGTCCACTGTCACTGATTAAACAGAGACAATCGTTTCGCGCGTTCGCCATGACGACCCGTACAAATATTGTGACGCGATGATGAACCGACACGCCCACCCATCATTCATTACTTTGCGTGCACGCGTGTGTGCGTGCGTGCGTGCGTGATGCGTGCGGCGTAAAAGCGCGGTCGATGGAATATATATCGATTTAAAGCCGCGTGTGGGCGTACTTACATATAGGCGCGATACGAGACACCTTCGACACGTTCTGTAATTTTCTCCGTCGGACGCTCTTTTTTTTTTTATCCGGACGCCGCGCTTACTTGTCCCCGCTTACTTCCGGATTAAAAATTCATGCAACCACTCGGCCGAAATTTATCCCCGATTGCTGCCTGTCTCGGTTGAATGACGGCTGGTCTTTCACGACGACCCCCTCCCCCCTTCCTCCCCTGTTTGGTAAACGATGCCACGTACGACAATAGCGGGACATTCCGCGTGGGAAACCGTTATGAAAATCGTTCGTCCATTATATAGTTCAATAAAAAATATTTTTTCGTCCAACTCGAGAAAGAAAGAATAATTATTTCTCGTAATTTTTTTTTACGTCAAATACGAATCCGGCTTCCAAATTTCTTTATTATGTCACAATTTTGAGAAATTTGCGAATAAAGTTGCAACACAGGGCTATTTTTTAAAATATTTTATCTTGTTATAGTTATGAGGAATGATTATTCTCTTTCTTTGAAATATAAAAAATATAGAGAAATATTATCATGGAAGTATCGATGAAAAATTAAACCTTTATTAGGGTCTACGGTTTCATAAACTTCATAATAGCGTGATGAAGATTTTTGTCGTAGCAGTAAAAATGAAATTCTCATCGGACACTTTCTCTCACGTATAAACCAAACTTTATTCTCAGAGAGCACACGATTAATACCCGGGAGGAGGGGATGTGCTCGCGCAAATGCATATGCCTTCATCGCAATATGTCACATTTTTAGCGCCCCGTCGCGTCGACCGCGTCGAATCCCCAGGTCACAGATGCGTCGCCGAAGAGCGGCGCGCCGATACGATCTGGGAAAACAAAAGGCGGCCACCAGGTATACGCACGCGGGTGCGCGCGCGCGCCACCCCGTATATAATAAAGTCGTGGCACATATTGCCCCGTGTGTCCCTCTTCCTCCTTTTGTGCGTATCGAGCTACGTCGGGAATTCCACGCGCACACGTACACGCGCACGCACACGCGTGCGCCGTGAATTTCTGCGACGACGAGTTTCGATCAGGCGAGATAGCAAGGGTTGAAACCCCCTCCATCCCGTTGCGACCGACCGTTCCGCCATGTTTGATCCTTCACGAAGATAGGCCGGTTTGAACAGCTGGGAAATTTTCGTTTTTTTTTTTTTTTTTTTAAACCTCTCTTTCTCTCTCGCTCTCGCTCTATCCCTCCTCTCCGTTCGCGCTAAGGGCGGCTTACCTTTGCAACAACACGTGGGATGGAATGCCGCGATATGGCGCCAATCTGCCGTTTCGTGAAAGAACGCGCAGAATATGGCGGAGTACAAACTAGTTTCAGTATGATTACTTGGCAACGGATTATTCGTCTGATGTAATGTAATTAGGAAAGTATTAACGAGGTTTATATAATTTACATTCGTGATTATTGCTAGCACGTGGACGCTTATTATTTATTCAAAAAACGTCAGTTCTGAAGAAATCAAGTTTTCAATTTAACAATTCTCTAGCAATCGAATAAAGTGGAGAAACTCATCGAGTCTTGCCTCCAAAGTAAACATTTTTGTAATTCGTCATTTTTACGTAATTCTTATATTTTCATAATTCTAAATATTAACTCTAATATAAATATATTAAGAGAAATAAAAATTAATGAACACAAATAAATATATTAATATATAATATATAATTGTTCTCGATGTGAGAAAGTAATGGGATGTCGGTGTTTGCTACCGGAATCGATTCTCCCGACGACATCGCACGGAGAGAGATGATCCTTTACTCGAAGCCGCGAGTTCTCGTAGTCGAGGGAGAAAGGAGGAAAGGAGAGAAAGAGAAAGAGACTAACCTTCTGGGCGCAGAGTCGCTCGTTAACGACTGTCCTACACACGCTTCCCCCCCTTCGTCTCCCCCCTCGCGTTCTCTGGCGATGCTTATCTGAGTCCGTGCAACGCTCGTCGACGGTCGTTACGCTCCTCCAGGCGTTCCTGGACATTCCAGCGGAAGCTGCGGCTGCCACTGCTGCAGCCAGAAACCAGCAACCCTCGACGAGACCCGTTAACCTTGCTAAAGACGCATAGCGCATAGCAGGATTGAAAACGTACAATAATCGTCGAAGTCAAGATTATTCAAACGACTATTTGTCTCACGAAGTGAGAGAGCGCGAGAGAACTTTCAGAAATGATATCGAGCATCTTCGCTCTCAGACGCCCGAAAGAATTTTGAAAAATTATTCCGTCCAAGAGGAGTGGCAAGACGACCCCGAACTTTGCGGTGCGATTTTATCTGCTCGACTCTTCGGGAAGCCAAGATGGCGTGTGACCGAGAGGGGGGAGGGCGAACTGGAAGATCGCTTCTCGGGTGCAAAGGGTTATCCTCATCGATCTTCGCGCGAAAAATGAATAGTCGAAATTGTCCGACGTTTCGTTCACGCATTGTATCTCCGGAGCGTTTTGTTCGTAAAACGAATAAATAAGAGTGTCCTAGAAGAGAGAGAGAGAGAGATAAAGAACAAATTTGCATTCATTTATTCGAAACAGAATCTATTCTCCTTCGCGTTAGAATAATTACAATGGCACAGTAACTTGCGTGAATTTCCGATGGCTTTGTGACTAAAAAAAAATTATCTCCCCCTTTTGATCTCAATCTTCAAGCTAACATCTACTTTGATACTTGAAGCACAGTCATATCATTTTCTTTGGAACTATTTAATCTCTAAACTGGTTCGTCGATTGTCTGTATGAGGTACAAAAATAGGATCACACAATATAATCCTATATAAATTAAATCAAAGTTCTTTAAAATCTATAAACGTGAAAATAAATTGAAATTGAAAATGGGAGGAAAATTTCGACTCGGGCAATTGTTCCGCGAGAGAAAATATTACGCGGTGAACGTTAATAAAATGTCTTTATAGTTTTACAGGGCTTAGTGCAGAACACTCATTTTAAGACTCGCGCACGCCTCGGCGCGCACGTGTTACAAAAGCTAGAAAGGATTTTGTGTAGTCTTTTTTTCCTCCTCCGTGCACGCAAAGCGCGCGCGCGCCCGCGACTCTCATAAAGTAATCCGGGCAATGACTTGGAATACGTCTTGCGCGAACTCGATTATTCCGCCGCGTGAAAGTATAATTCGCCGGCTCGTGTTTTTCGCATGCGCGCGCCGTGAAAATTTCCCCTCGCGTTCGCGCTTTTTATACAGAACCGACGGAACCATGAAAATTTCCACGTAACGCACCCCGGGATAATTGCTCCCGTGACTCGTCGACGGTGTACGCTTTAATTTATGCGCTATATTCCAACAGTCGCTTTTGGTTGTTTCTTTTTTTTTTTTTTTTTTTTTTTTTCCTTTCCCGGGGGCTGTACGCGCGGCAATCCTCCTTCGACGTTGCTCTCGAACCTGTTCTAGAGACCGTAGATCTTACCTCGAACAAAATATCAATTTGGAATCATTGCACGTGTTGCAAAAAAAAAACCGATTACATTTAAAATTATTTAAAAGGTGTGAGATAAAAACACTATTCGTCTTCTCTATAATCTTATTTCACATGTCAAATTTATTAATTATTAAATCACGATACAGAGGAAAAAAATTGGAAAAGTCTCGACAAAAATCTCCCCCGAGTATCTTATTTTTCATCGCGTATGAGAGCGCGTATCCTGCGTGACACCGACGCGAGGGGAAGAGGAGGTGGGAGCAACAACGGCGATTGAATTATGTACCAGATGCAAATATCGCCGTATTGTCCGGTGCCGCCGGCGTGCTCCATCCATCTTTCAGCTTCCTTGAAAATTCCGCTCATGAGATACGCGAATTTGCATCCGTTCACACTTTGAATACAACGCGCGCAAGCGAAATCGACACTCGTCGTCCCTTTCCTCTTTCTCTCGCCTCGTCTTGACGCCGATCGATGTGCCTCTTTCTCTATCTTTCTCTTTCGAGGCGCATCCAGAATCGATCGCCGATCGAGACTCGAGATCGCCAGACTATTCGCATAGTCATTAAACGGTTCTCGCGCTTGAATAATAAAATTCAGAAACAGCCGTCTGCAAAACTCTCGATCCGCGATTAAAATGTATTTGAAGGAGCTCTTGTTTATAATTGCAAGATAATGTCTGGATAATAAACGGTGCACAGAAATCTTCGTATAACATTATTTATATTAATTGATAACAAAAAGAAAATGATGCCGTAACTTGGTGAGACACGAACGTGCACCGTGCGCCTCGTTTTCGAAAGGTTTTAGTATCCTTCCCGCCGGGATATTATTTCCGATCGAGAAGAGCGAGAGAAAGAGAGAGAGAGAGAGAGAGAGCGAGAGATAGACGAGCCAATTAGATGGGCGTGCGCGCAGACCAAACGAAATAAATTTAGCGAGAGGAGAGGTGCGAGAGAAGGGCGCGCGTAACGAATCGTCGTAACCTATTAACTTGTAAATTGCTTCCGACTGTTGTGGGCGAGAGAGAGGAGGCGCTCCGCGCATAAATTCGCGAAATAAATCCCACGGGCTTGTCGCCCCGGCGAAACGAGACGCGTGACAAAGTTATTGGATCCCGTTAGCATAACCGAAGCGGTAACCGAAGACGGGATTAGATTTTGCGCCGATAGCTCGTAAAATATTGCGCGTTCGCGCGCGACTCTCCAAACGTCAAACGTGGGCCGACAGCTCTCGCGTTTATAATGGGAGAATTTCTGTTTAAACTCTAAAGAAAAAAAAAAAAAGAAAAGAAAACCGGATAGGAAGGGGAGATGAACGAATGGATGCGGATCGAGACGCGTTTGAGTGCGCGAGATTATTTATCAGCTGATCGGACTGAATCGACGTCGATTTAGTGAGAACGGCGAATGACAATCTTCTCTCCTATATCTGTTGTTCGTTCAGTGATCGCACGCTTCGATCATTATTGACGCGATAATTCAAGCCGGTCGGTTGTCCGGCACCGTTACTCTGCGCGCGCGCGTGTAAAGCTTCTTTTTTTTTGTCCCGTGATACACGGCTACTTAAGATTCGGTTTGCCGCGATTGGACGACCGGATCCGACCGGCCGACAAGCCGATCGATCATCCGCTCCGGTCCAAAGAAAACAATTGTTTCGTCGATAGATAGAGCGCCGCTCTCCGTACGCGGGTATTTATGGCTCCAAGCTCGTTCGTGAAGGAGCGACAGTTTCACTCAGACGGAGAATATTTATCAGTTTACAATAATGATAACAATCTCTGTATTACGGTGGTATAATGAATTAGAGATGAAGCTGTACTTGCCAATTATTATTATTCATCATTTGATATAAACTTGCTTGATATAACACTGTAAATAAATGAAATCTCACTGAAAAATCAGTTAGTAAGAGTATGCTGTTTTAATCAATGGTATTTTAAAATATTTATTTATATATGAGATAAATTTATAGCACTATAATTTTGTTAAAGAGATATCTGAACAGAATCTTTGGTCATATATTACCGATTTTTTTAAGTGAAATCTTATTGCTATAATTGAGACATAAAACGAAGGAGTATAAGGCGTCAGTATTTTCAGTGAAACATTCACCGATCTTCGGTGAAATCTCGGGTAGATGTTCTTATCAGTGACATTTGCGCTGATTCAATTTAAGAGAATACGATAGCACCAAAGTACCGGAGTCGACGAACGTGTCGACGAACTTTATCGGCAAAGAATAATTTCTCGCGATCCGCGCCGCAACGCCGAGTTCATCGAGCCGAGAAAGCGCGCAGGAATCTTTCTCGCGTGCGTCCGTCCGCTCGTCGTGCCGAGAAAATATTTCGTCGTCGGTAACGCGAGACCGCGCCGTGCGCGGGTGTCGAATCGATGCTTTCCCTCTTCGTAAGTAAGAGCGTGAAATAACTTTGCGCGCGCGAGAACGAACGCTCTCGCGAATCGGCCGTCTCTCTTGTCGATTCGCGCGAGTTATGCAAATTCGCGTCGATCGCGGCCGCGCTGTTACGAACTCTCTCGGCCCCTTTTAGAACGAAGCTCCGATCAATTCTGCCTACCGGCCAGCACCTACCCTGGAGTTTTGCCTCGGCGAAGAGCGGCGAGGAAAAAAAAAAAAAAAAAATTGGTTGCCGCGCCAAACCGCGTGCACGCGCAGGTGCGCACCGCTATCGCGTTACACGCTTATCAGCCGAGGGAGAGAACACCTCGCTTCGAAGCGCTGGAAAAAAAGTTTCCGGCGCGGACACAATTCCGGTTCCGCAATAATCTACGCCGGGAACGACGCAAGAAATTTGCATTGCATGATGGAAAATAATTAACTAGTTATTTTTAAAAACTGCAATAGTTACATACATAAATAATATAATTATATAATAGTTATATTATTTAATTCAAAGAGCCATATCATTAATTTACCTTTAGAAAATTATTGCACTTTTGACTGCAGTTTTTAAAAATATTTATATATTTATATACATATTTACAATGTATATGTAAAGTCTGCAATATAAAAAACTGATTTTTACAGAAAAAGATTCTTTTTAAAGCGTTGAATTTTATAATAAACCTAGGTTTTTTTTTGTGAGAAGGTAAAATTTATACAAAGAGCCTGCGACATACGCATACGCACAGCTATATATTCATGCATTATAATACTTTTCTTTGATATAAAATGTTAAGTATAATATCAAATATCACCACAATGTAACAACCTATAATCGATTGACTGTTCGCTTACTATTGAAGAGACTGTTGCCGATTCATGAGCGCTCCTTCCGTTCCGTCGGTGAAAACGTCCTGTTTTTCCGAACGTCCGCAATTGTAATCCTTTTTTTCCATGCGAACCCTCGCAACGCCCTATACACACCGACGAGCGATTTAAGGCTCTCTCTTCATTCTCTCCCTCCGTCAGGAGAGGGTAGGAAGGACGGGAGGAAGGAGGGGGTTCTTCCTCTCGTCGTGGCAGGGATTCCCTCGTCGATTCCCCGGGGCAGCTGCGCACTCTATCATTGGTCGCGATCTCGATGTATCCCACCCGAGTCCGGGAAACGACCCCTCTAGCAATCAAGGACCAATCCCATCCCGCTCGTGTCCCGTTGCAGCAGGAGGGTAGTAGAAGCTATCCCGCGGCCGTCGCTCTACCCTTCCTTCCTTCGTCCTCGCGCACGCTCCAGCTTAGACGAATTTCTCCCTTCGAGCCACCCTCGAACGAGAGAAGAGAGAGAGAGAGAGAGAGAGAGAGAGACCAAGAGCTAGGTGGGAGATTTGACGGTGATTTAGGAAATGGTGGCGCGCGCTGCGGACACAACTCGACGGGGGTTGGAGATGATTTATCTGTTGGAAAGTCTGTAGCAAAGCTAGAACTGTGCGAGATTATAACTGAAAAGTAAATGAAACACACAGACACTGTGTAGGAACAGAAAAGGGGAGAAGAGCGTTGGAGCTTGATGTATTATTAATTGGAATCGCGATATAAATGAAACGTGTTAGGAGATTGAGATTACAGCTAGGCGTATTTTGTTAATAATTTAAGAGCGTTCTCGTAGTGTTCTCTCCGTAATTAACTAACAATATGGAAGCCGTGGATGTGGAAATTGTAGGGATATTAGTTGCGCGCGGCGTTCGAATTGAACTGTATTGTTCCGGACAATAGCGATACCATGAATTCGGGAGATAATCGCGGCTAAGGACGCGCTCGCATTGTGTGAGTTAATCCAGTAGCGCATTACGACTAATACCTCTATCGGTAGTGGCGTGTCTCTAATCCTGCCTGATTCGATTCCGGAAGAGCGACGATTCTTCCAAAAATTTGGACCACTGCCGTACAGCGGCTTATCTATCTCTCTCTACCTTCCATCGATCTCTCTCCGTTACTATGTCCGAAAATCGAGAGGAAAACGCCGACGGAAGAAAAGGGTCGCGCGCGGGCCAATCTTAAAAGAATCGTCCTGGAAGTCCATAAATCGTTCGCGATCGAGAGGGAGAAGGCGCGCAAAGTGAAGAAAGAGAGAGAGAGAGAGAGAGAGAGAGAAAGACTCTTACGTGGAAGGAGCAAGAAGGCGAGGAGGGGAAGAAGAGGCTGACTGGTCGACTCCATCCACCTCCGGAGAGGACTCCGAGTTTGCTGGCCCCGCGGGCACGAAAAACGCGCGACGGTCGGTGGCGCGCTCGAATAAATCAAACTGGCGTGAAAATCAATTGTAAGACACTCGCGAGTAGTCAACCCGTCGCCCATCCCTGCGTTTACCCCTCTCCCTTCTCGTGCTATTCGATGTTAGGTATACCAGGACGAGCCACCGTTCTTTGTGCGCTCCCCGATGCTTGCCTCGTCGCGTCTCTTTGTCCCTCGCGGGTGTACATAGTGTGCGTGCGTGCGCGTGTGTATGTGTGTGTGTCGTACACGCGCGTGCCCGCGCGAGCTCTGTAGCCGGAACGTCTGCGGCTTTCTCGCAAGGGGTGGCCGGGAGGGACGAGTGGCGAAGCCACGGTAAAGTCAATACGGACGTGGTGGTGCGCAAACGCCGGCCACCAGCCAATGCGAAATGTCGCCCGCGGCGCATGGCGTCCGCGCGCGCGAGAGAGAGCCCGGCGTCGGCGTCGGCGTCGTCGTCGCGCTCCATCTTGCCCCGGAGAAGGCGGACGACGCCGGAAGGAGACGAGAGCGACGAGAGTTCCGCGGAGTTTCGGGGCGGATTCTTTTCGCAGCGGAGAGAACTTGCCGAATTTCCGGCGGAAATTTCCGCTTCGATCCGGGTATCTATACGAAGCGCGATCGCGACTCGAGTCAAGGATACCGATCGGACGGCGATCGAGATGGCGAATGTCGATATTTCGGACCCGCGATTCGCCCCCTCCCGATTCTTTCCCGATCGATGAATTATTTATAGCGCGGCCCGCGTTTTGCGCGACAAATTCCAAGAATGGAATGACCAGGGGGGGGAGGGAGGGAGGGGGAGAAGGAGGAGCGCCCTCTCCGGTAATTTATCATGCGTGTCGACTGTAAAATCGTTGGCGTGCGCAACAATGTGACCGTGCGTAGCTCGCGTGCGATTTATATAGGTGTACCGATCCAAGGACCAGCCCAGATGCGCGCGATCGCGTCTGGACGAAATGTATACGCGGATTGTCTTTTAATTTTTATCCAGATTATCCGGATGACCGTGCAACGGGACGAGGTATCTCATGAAGGGGAAAATCGATAATTATCGTCTCTCTTCCCTCGAGTTCTCGCCCATGAAAATTAACGATATCGCGTATACATAATACGATACAACGCGCGTGCTTATCAGGATTCTACGTTATTTATATAATATCTCAATTTATGACATTTGCGTAATTTTTTATAATTTCTCCGCAAGTAACTTCGTTGCTTACAATTGTTTTAATTTTTCGTCGGAAACGAAGTCGATGTGTGTCGCGAAACGAACGAGACACGTCGATCCTCGCGCACCCTTTCACCCTTAGTCGCGGCAAACGGGGCGGAGGGTGAGCGACAAGTAATGGCCGCCACGAACGTTATTTATTATGCCGTGCACGCGAAAGACAGAGAAGGAGAGAGGCGTAGGCGTAGCAGCAATTTTCAGCGATAACCGAGCGAGCGAAGCGCAAGCACGCGGCTCGTCCCCGCGATTAGTCGCCGCGTGAGTGAATAAACGATGCAACCAAAAAGAGAGAAAGAGAGAGATATATCTCCTCGAATCGTCGTGATTAAACGCCCCCAGCGCAATCGCGCCTTAATCCCTCGCCTTGGAATCTAATCGACGAGAGTTCGCGCTATTCCTCCGTACTTGAAATCGCGATTTTACTTACGAGATTATTCGGCATCGACTTCGGATTTATCAACTCTCGCGTAACTCGTCTAAGCGTGCTTTCGAAATTCTTTAATTCGTCGAACAAAGATTCTAGAGAACGAGAGGGAGGTGAGATTCTCGGTACACGCTCGTTCTCTTGACACACGAAGGGGAAGAGACTCGCGCGGACAATCGCTCGACGTTATTTATCGCGGTCGTATAAATGCGAACGAAGGCTATTCCGAGCGACAGTCATGGACTTCATCGCCAAGACACATTTACTGTTTCCATCATTAAGACACGTATCTAAATGTCACGCTCGCGTAAAAGAGCGCTCGAGAAGCGAGGAACCGCGACTGCTCGCCTCCGTTCATCGTTTGTACATTGTTAGTCTCCTGAATCCAGAGACGAGATCAACCTTATCTCCGCGACATCCTTTAAGCACTTTTCGAAAGGATCTCCGATCGATCTCCCGCGTATCGAGCGCATTCGATAATATTGTATATTCGCGGAGGTGAGCGGCGCAAGAACGAGCGTTTACCATCCGCTCGAGAGAGCCAATATAATAGAGACAACATAATGGCGCTATAAATAAATAATAATGCCACAGTCTATTAAACGCGGTACAGAGGAGAAGACCGGAGAGTGGCTCGCAGTTGTTGCTCGCTTCGTGTTTCTTATTACTGCCGTGCGACACGCATATATACGCTCCGTTAGCTCCGCGTAGCAAGAAGAGGACGGCCGAGCGGAGAGTAGAAAGAGAGAGGAAAAATATCGTGGAAGATAAATGTCTTGCTCGCGCGCTTCGTCGATTAATTTAAATCCCGTCTCTGTGTTAACGTAAGCTCGATTGGCTGGATCGAGCGCGTGGCGAATGCGATCCAGCCGCGGAAACGCGCGTCATCGATCTCCACTCGCGAGATCGAGTATCTCGGTCGAGCGGAACAGCATTTTCAGGTGAAAATTTCGCGAAATTTTGTCCCGGCCCAGCATTGCAATTTCCGATAGGAGAAATTGTATTTCGCTCGAGGGGAGAGATGTAAATTTTAGTGACAGTTAAAATTATTTTTTTCCTCCACACTGCGCGTGCCAGATAAAGATAATATAGATAATACAGATAGATAATATAGATAATGTATTATTATAAATAAGTATGCAACGACATCGCTTTGTGCGTAAGGTAGATTGAATAGAGATCTATTGCCGGAAAAAGAAATAAATCGGATCCACGATCGACAACGATCGCGATAAAACAGAATCATTGTGCACGATAGTGATAAGGAGCGGTGATTGAATAATCACGTTGATCGCTGACCGAGAAGATAAGAATACTCGTGTAACTTCGTGCAACTTGGAGGAAAATCTGTTTGATGAACGCATGCCGACGCATCACTTGTCTCACGTCTCACTTGACATATCCTTAGTATTATTAAAGTATAAAAAAAAGGGGAAAGAGGTATTTTAATAATCCTACTACCACTAATATTAAAGGTATAATTTTCTTTTTTTATGGAAATGTATGAAAACAAAACAATTATTCTATAATCTTCCTTTATTGTAACATATTTTTTTTTTTTTTTTAGTACCGTATACAATTCGAATGTAGAAAATATTTTACGATTTTGTGGATGCAAAATATTCTTTACAATTTATAAAAACTATAACGAGTCGCGTTGCTGGTGGTAAAGATAACGTTTCGTTGATTGCTTTTTTTCACTATCGTGTCTTTATTATAATTTAAAATTACGACGTAATCATGCGAGCGTTGTAACTCGTCGCGATTCCGATTAACATATCCCGCGATAATGTAAGAAGCGCGGTGCATAAATTATCGATTGGAAAAAAAAACCAGAAAAGTGGAAAATCTGTTGAGTAGTATAAACGATTCGTCGTATCTCAATAATTCTTAATTCAGATTCATCGTTCGAAATAAGGAAGAAAGAAAACACAATTTTCTGATCTGCTGAATCTCTTTCTTATGCGATTAAATTCCCTTCATATTATATACTTATTGTTAATAGAGAAAGAGAAAGGCAGAGTGAATATAACCGAAAATGTGAAACTTGGGAGATATTTACGACAGTCGCAAAGTCGTCATCAAAAATAAAGGCGTGCACGGGCGATATCGACGTAATTTATTCGATGCCTGGGTGATAAATCGTGAATCAAAGAATCTCTCTCTCTCTCCTTCTTTGATAGCTTGGATCGCGACAGCGCGGTTCACTATTAATTCGAAACGTCACGGCATTAAACGCCCGCGCCGGCGGCGGCCGGTGCATTATACGTACTATCATTGATACCGGTATCAAAGTAGCAAGGCTGGCCACCTTGCCCTAATAAGCCGAACAGGATATTCAATCCTGTTCTGTTGCGCGCGCCTGCGTTACATTGTCTGACGTACGCGCGCGGGACAGTTGCGCAATCTTCCCGCGCACGCATACACATTAACATTCACGCGCACGTACACGCGAAATAGTTGGACATTGTGTGGGATTAATTAATAAATTTACATTCCCTGTGTACAGTATAATTGAGTTTTACACAAGAGTATTAATTGCCGTTTAAAAAACTTCCCGAACCTAATTATCTTTACTTGTTCTAAAAAAAAAGAGACTAACCTTATTAACCTTTTATCGGCGAGTAATTGTCTTGTATAAAAAGGCTTCTATAAAATTTTTCGACCGAAATAAGAGAGATTGATTTAATAACTTTCGTTGGAAAGGAAAGGATAAGCTTGCTTTCCCGACGAAATATATACGGAGGCGTGTAGTTCAGCAGTCCGAGAAAAATGAAAGAGAATATCGGGGACGAGACGCGTCGTTCTCGTAAATCTTTCTACGCGCGATCTCGCTCGACGGTGTAGAGCGAGTTTTGTGTACGTGTATTCACGCACGATGGTGCGCGCGTGCAGGAGCAACATTGTGAAGCGATTTAAATGCCATACGACCCGGTGGTGTTACACCTGGATACTACTACTCGACTTGTCTATAATATCTAAGTGTGCCTCTCGTACGAGGCGATGGCGGTAGATACAGCGAGAGAAAGAGCACGAGAAAGTGTGTGTGAGAGAGAGAATGCCAGAAGCAAGAATATGCTCGAAAGCATGCATCGATTTGTGTTATGGAAAACAGTCCAAATGTTAGCTCGAAAGAAAGAGTGACGATGACGTTTGCGAGTGTCGTGCAAAAACGAGCGTTAGAAATGTCAAATGTAAAACATAAAGCGTTGATCGATGGATTAAAACAAGACGTTTTTAGAGAGAACGGAGATAATAAAATGCAGTACGAGTTGTAGAAAAACTGTTGAGAGGAAAACATGTCAAAGTTCTCTTGACCTAAGATAGTCGAAAGGGGTCAAGGCAAGTTACTCTAAAGTTTCATTGATATTCCAATGAACTCTTCCATGAGATACGCACAAAAGAATGTTATAGTACTTAAGAGTACTACTAAAATCCGATTTTATCATCAGAACATTCGTCGATCTTACTGTCTTAGAGATTTATCAACCTTGTGTTTCATCGTTATCTATATGTCGTTAGATAATATTTACGTTATACAACGAAGATAATTTTGTCAATCATTTCTGGAAATGTTAAACAAGGGTTGTATTCGATTGTTTCTCCTTGAGATAGGCAAGGACTCCTGATTCGAGAAAGAAAAGCGATTCCGTTGTTAATCCACGCGGGACGAAGGGGGGTAGCGAGGGGGGGAGAAGGGGACACGAATGCGTCATGCGGTTTTGTTCCGTGACGTAATTAATGCACCGTTGCACTTTCTCGGGACGAAGGTAGGTAAGTAATGACTGCCGACGGTGCTTCGTAACATCGATCGCGCGGGATGAGAATTAATCGCCTGTCCTAAAAAATGTATAGCAGAGCGCGGAGATTCGTTGTTTTTTTTTTTTTCGCGACCATCGAAAGATTCTTACCGGTCGGTCCATCCGAACGAACATTCGCTTATTCGTGAAAGTCGTAATTAGACGCTCCACATCTCGAATCACGTAAATTGACAGCTGTAGTTTGAAACTGTAGCGTATTAATTCCTTTTATCCTACGAAAAAATTACACTAGCGAGAGCAACGAGAAACGATTAAATTTACTAAAAAATTATACTCGAATAATTATCGTCGCTTGTGAAATCGAGTGCATTTACAGTATTGCACTATATCCACGAAGTGCTATGTTTGCGATACATTTTGAAGCGTTAGCTTTGAATTTTCTCTCCCTCTCTCTCTCTCTCTTCTCCATTCCGGACACCCGTTAGGTGGAATACGTCCGGACGAAAGTACACGACCGGAGTGTGGGTGTGTATGTGTGCGTCTGTGTGTGTGTAAGAGGTCCAGCCTTGCCTCTCGGACGGAGGCTGGGTGTGGCCGTGACTAAAAGTTCACTAGAGCACTCTTTAACACACTTAACACGCAGTTTCTCCGTCGAACGAGCGACGAATCAGAGGCGCGCGCCGGATACAGGTACAATATGTATACGCAGGAATTCCGCGAGGTGCATTCTTACCGAGTGTCTAGCGCGCTAAGATTTTCTTATCCGGCAAACGAATCGCGATCTTGAGGCCGATACAGACCGATAGAGATCGCGTTGAGTCGAGATTCGCTGTTAACGGTTAGCGCCTACCGTAATCGCGGATTTCTCGCGAGCAATTCGCGATTCGAGAACCTCACAAGTACAAACATTTAATTATGATTATTAGTGAAAGGCGTTTGAAATTTGTTTTTAAATTTCCAAGCACAATTCGATCATACAGATTTGAATCGCGTCGTATATTATTTGGAAAGGAAAATTCTTAAAAATCTGGAAAACATGTTGAAAATTTTCCAAGACTTTCAAGTATTCCTCGGTTTCGAATAATATTTTAAACGATTCGAGTTTTTCATCATATATTTTAATTTATGTATATCTTTCGAGCTCATCATTAATAATTATAGTTGTAAACAATGTAAACGATACATATAATTACAATTCTTGACTGGCAAAGGGTAATATTGATATTATGATTTTTTCATTTTTCTTCCGCTCTTTGCAGACGATCTTATCTCTGTCTATCTTGATCGGTATCGGTCGTTAAATCGAGTGCAGCCAGTATATAAATCATTATAATACGTAATTACGATCATTTGCGCGCCGAGACGAAGTGCGAATGGAGTTTCCCGAGATTACGGCGATCCTCGCGGAGCATAACATCGGCAATAATATATAACGCGTCGGATAATTCTATATAATATTGCATTATGCGCGTACGCGCGCGCGCGCGCGCGACACATACGGCATTACGGCTAATGCCGCTAATGATAGCCGGCCGATTAATTTACGTTTACGAACAACTCGTTTCGTTACTTTCACGCTGCGAGTAGTTCGTATAGCGCGAGAGCGAGTGGTATCTCGATCGCGGTGATTCATACGCCACTTAAACGCATACCCCCGGTCTCGCTACCGGACGGAGGATTTTTAGCAATGTTCCCTCGCGCGCGAGGAGCACGAAAGTAATTTCTTGCCTGGCGGACACACGAACGTCCGTGTTTCTTAATTCGACGTGATTAAACGAGCTGTCGTGTTCGGGAGAATGCCCACTCGCGCAAATTCTATTTATTCCAATAACCACTCTTCTCTTCGAGAAATACCAAGAAAAATATAATTCCAATGATAAATAATTAAATGTAGACTTAAGTTTGTAATTTTTTTATCATTTTGTATGTACTTTTACTTCTCGCGTAATATATGCGCTATCTACCGCGTTGAACCTGTTTTTAATGATTTCTAAAAATAATTTTGTCAAGCGGAAATATATTGGTTGGCAAAGAAATAATTTCATAACTTCCCGCAAGTCTTCACGTAGCTGAGACTCTGGCATCAGGCGGAATTTTTTTTTTTTTTTTTTTTCCTTCGCCTTGGTTATTAATAGAAGACGTCGCCGTATATCGGGACTTGCTTTCCCTCGAACAGATGCAATTTTCTTCGGCGAGGTTCATTAAAGGACATTGAATCAATAGACCTCGGCGTCGTTTATTCGGAGGGAGATCGACATTTTATAAGGCGACAATTATTTTAGGCGCATTCGCAAACAAACTCGATGGCCGAGAGGTAGTTCGATTTAATTTCCACGACGACCGGAAATCGTGGGAATCGCTAAACTCGTCGGGAAGATCGAGGAACGCGCTCAAGATAATATCCTTAACTGTCCGACGAGGACGATTTCGCGTCAAAAAGTAAACTGTGTATCTCTACACTTTACGACGGTAGCTCGTCGCGTCCGTGTATAAGGCAAACCGCTTTCGAGAAAAAAAATACGACAAGAAAATATTCAGTGTTCCGCGATACGGCGCTTAATTTAATTATCTGTTTCGTAACGGAGAAGTGAGATTGAGCGAATAATGAGATGCGAGAATAATGTCTCCAGGTGACATTGACGACTGCGATCCTCATTAAGAGGCGAACGGCCGTTATTAAAAAACACTGGCGTAATTTCGCATTGTACTCCGAAATCGCAAAATAATACGGATCGATTTAAACGCAATTTCACTGTCTCGATCGACGGCGGAGATTAGTTCGAACCGATGCGCGCCGGTCATCGATGGCGAGGATGATGATGATGCCATTAAAGTGGCATCGAATTGACTTACGTGTGTACATGTATATGTGTGCGTGTTTGCATTCGCATGGACTAACTGTATGGTAATCGCGCGGCCGGGGGAGATATCATACCACATATATTACCTAACTGCAGATTACGGCGAGGAGCGATTCGCAATTATCCGTCTGCACGCGCGCGCGCGCGCTCATCGTCTTGCCGCTCTCGCGTCTGTAATCTAATGCTTTTCAATAAGCAGCGATTTTCCCGATCATTAGCGCGCTCGTTTTACGGCCATTTGTCTCCCGCCGCCGCCGCCGCCGCCGCCGTGTCGGTTCCTCTCTTCTTCTCTCATCCGCGGATCGGTCCGGAGATTATCCGGCTGAGAAGGAGGAATGGAGAGAGGAGGTAAAAATCGTGATCACAAGTGCGCAACGCGCAATTTGCCTGTCAGCGAAATTACAGGGAGCTGTAAGTCGCGTCGATGACGCTCGCCGGATATAATGTGTAATAAAATATTGCGTCACGGTGTAGCGTTGTACTCTATGTATATCGCGATAGATATTGCGCGGCAAAAGTATTGACGCGATTGCGAACGAGATCACGGTTGCGAAGGAGTAACGGGAACCGCAGTCTCGTCGACTTGGCCGAGTATAACCGCTTTCCACTCGGTGCATCGCGATATTAATTGCAGTTAATTTTGCTCTTTTTTATTTTGCGTTTAAAATATATTATAAACATATATATGTCGTATAGCTTATATCGCGCGACGTCGGGAATTAATTATCCACCGATCGAGGGAGGACAGAGTTGACACTGTGACAAGTACACCTTTGACGGATATAAAGCGAAGTGACATTTTCTCACTCTTATAAAGCTACGTCGATAGCTCACTTATTGGTCGCGTTTAGCGCGTTTAAAGAGTATCGGCTGCATTCCCGTTAAGTATCAAAGTGGCGCACACGGTCAAGGCCTGGCGGACCGTGAAAAATCTCGTACGCGGCTCTCTCGAATCGCATAATGCATGTCCCTTTCGGCGGGCAAAGCCACGGCGGCGGCAGCATTTTCAGATGATAATCAGCCGTCTCGCATGCAAATACGGAACGCGGTTAATCGCGCAAACAACTATAATTTAACGGCACACGCGTTGGCAGCCACCGAATGATCGTGATATTAACGGAGGCTGCACCTTGCACGCTCCTCTCAAAAGGCCTTTGGAACGCCCAGTATTTCCTCCTGTCGAGCTTCTGTCAACCCGATCCTAATTTAGTGATTTACTTCATATAACGATGATGTAATAGTTATTTCGATACTGTGTCTAATTTGAGATACTAAATAAATTTATATGTCATTATTATTCATGTAACAGGAAACAGGATGTCTACTTCTTGGAAAAACCTGGAATTTTATCCAGGAATTTCTTTTTTATCTAGAAAAGTCAGGGAATTTTATCGAGACTTGAAAATTTTTTTTCAAATTTTTTTTCTTTGTTAATTTTGCTCTTATATGCGTTTAAAATATATTATAAACATATATATATGTTTCTCTCTCTCCTTATTCAATATGCAATGTCTTGGCAAAATACTGAATATGCAGTACGCATTCTTCATTGTAATTTTTAGTGATAAAATAATGAAAATGTTATGCAAGTGCGAAGAATGCTTATCTTGTGAAAATCAGTTTCAATTTTTTTTGCAGTACATTTCCAACTCTAACATTTGAGACTTAAGTGGCACTTTATATTTCCATCGTATAAATGAAAAGCATTAGAAAACGCATACAATAACAAAAGATATTTTCAAAAGTTGCATTAAGAAATTCTCTAATTTTAACTTTTAAATTTTGAACAAAAAAAATATCTGGAAAATCAGGAAATTCTTAGAAAGATTTTTACAAGATTTGAGTAGACATTCTGAGTAAATCGCGTTCCATCGATTTTTCAAAAATTCATTTCGGCGTCAGGATACGCGTTAAGACACACGACTCCTCTCTTTCAAGGTAGCGGTTACGCGTGGGGATTTATGCGAAAACAATTCTCCGCGCTTCCTCGAAGGATCGATTAACGAAGACAATGCGATTTAGTCATACTGCCGCAGGAGAGAAGTAAAAAACTTGGGGCTTCGAGCGCGCCGTGATTTACGCCATACCGGGACCGTTTACTTGTAACGCGTCTTGAATTATAGACGCTTATCCTCGCGGAAAGCCGTGTACACGCGGGATCGCGCGAGAGACGTATATAAATATCCGCGAACGACGACGACGACGGCGACGATGAGGCGCGGAAAATGAAGTCGCCACGCGATCGATTGCGAGAGCCGGTCGTGAGATAAATCTTTCGAGCGACGCCGCGTTAATTCTTTATAAGCGAGAGAGAAAGAGGGAGAGAGGGAGACGTAGATGCATCTTCTTTTTCATTTAATTGCAGGAGATTCCGTTCAATAATCTCAGATTTCTCAATGACACGTAAAGCTAATCCCGAGATATTAATCGAACGCAGAGATGCTCGTCCGATGATTAACAATATACAGAAGTGTTATTAATGGACCGACGATTAATTTGTGCTATCACGATTTTATTTCGTATAATATAAGATGATTATCTTCCTTATGTTGGAGATAACACGATTCAATAAAAAAGAAACGCAAGGAAGAAAATAAGCATTTCCCGTAATTTTTTTAACGTTAATTATATTTCTTTAAATTTAGAGATTTTTAGTCGCTGAATACGAAGTTGAAATATCATAATTGATAAATTTAAAGTAAAATTAATATGACGGATTTCAAAATTAAAAAATGTTCAAATTTTTATAAAAATTTATATACACATTTTAAATTTGTTAATATTGACATTAGATTCATATTCAGCCTAAAACAAACGTCAGTCTTCAAACTTAAAAAAAACCTCGTTTGAGTAAACGTAATAAAAAATTAATAATTAAAATTATAATATAGTAAGAATTATTTAATAAATCTTCAATTTACCTAATTTGTAATTTTTTCGAACTATGTATCAGATACAGGGCGAAAATTTCAAATTTGCAATTTTGACGTATATTGTCCAATTTTGGTTCGAATTTCGATAACCATAATGCTTATATAATTATACGATACACGTGAAGAATATACGTAAATGAAGTGTACTCGACATTGTAGACCAGAGAAACTCGAGAAGGAAGTCACGTGGAACGGCACGTTAACGCGTTGATGGTTCAAATGAAGTTCAGACTCGAGCACGATGTAGCAGAAGCTCGACGGTGGCCGCAAGCAGTTAGGCGAAGTCATAAATCGAGGATCGAGAACCGCCGAATCGTGGTCCACACACGCAAGCGCGCACATACATGCATATACATACATAAGTAAAGCGATCGCGAGTGTGAGTGCGAGTTTATGCGAGTTTATACAGAGACGCGAATACAAGGGGTGGCCTGTTCGCCTCGGGTGCCCGGACGACATAATTCACCCTTCTGGAATTCTATTTCGACGTTGGTACCGCGAGAGCGCTTCGAATTCCTACAGCTCTCTCTCTCTCTCTCTCTCTCTATCTCTATTTCTCGATTCTTCCTTCTTCGCGACGTTTATTCCCCGCAGCGTTTGCGTGTATCGTAAATTGCGTTTTCCTTGGATAACAGAGAGAGCGAGAGAGAGAGAGAGAGAGAGAGAGAGTTCGGACGCGTTCGATAGACGACGCTTTATCACTCGTCGACTTTTTCGCGACTTCATCGTCTGCGTCTCCTCGAGATGAAGTGTCGGAAGTAACAGGCGGTTGCAAATAAACGGGCGCAACGGCAGAGCTTCGGCTTTCGGTAGCGAGGGAGACAATTTTTATTTATGTTCCATTGAAACGGGAGAGGAGTTCGCGCGGAGGAGTAGCGCTTTTTTTTTTCTTCCTTCTCTCTCCCGCGCGCCTTCTTCTGGAGCGCGCCTCGGGGGCTCGCCTCGTAATTCACTGCCCACGCGTTGCCGTTGAACGGGAGGAGCCAAGTGCGAAGAGGCCAAAAATCGAGAGCGGAATAAGCGCTTCCAAAGAAAGCGCCACAACGTATCCCGACCGACTAATTGCATTGTCATTTGCAAACAACCCTTTTCTTCCTCCCCATTTTTATCGACGCACGTCATTATTCTCGATTTCCCTCTCTCTCTGTCTCTCTCTCTTTGGACGTTCGATTCGTCTCTGCGATTATTACACGCTTGCGCGGTAATAAAAAAAAAAAGGAAGACAGAGACGCGAAAAAAAACCCACGTGAATCATTGCATTCCTGATTTTGCAGCTATAATTATAACGGTTGCGCAATCGCGAATTACTACAAACGCGGAAGCGTGGGAACTGCAAAAGTGTCTCGTTACGCGTTTTCGCACGATTTTAATTAATATATAAATTGCAGTTTTTTTTTTCTTTTAAAAGAATCCCCGCGCATTTTACTCGTCGTCATCCTTCCTCTTTCCGCTTCTAAATAATCAAGTCGAAGAATGCGCATAATTTTTACGCGGCTTCTCCTCGCGCGGGAGTCTCGTACATACATACATACATACATACGTCGTATTATACATTCCACGTGCGACTCGCTCGCCGCATAATGTGGAACGTCCAAAGCGTGAAGCAAAAAAAAAAAGGAACGAAATAATTATCGCCGCGGTCCTTCGCACCACGTGAGCAGGTTGATTCGCCGATACGTTCGAATGCGTTCTCGTGTCACCGCGCATTGTAACGATTCGCTCGATCGTACGAGGCCGCTTCCTGTCGTCTAACGAGCGTCCAACAGCTTTATGTTTGCTTAGAGGGCCGCAACGCCGGCTTCAACACGCCGAGTCTTGTCGCCTCGTCCACAGGTTACAAACGTTATCGAACACGTCGAGCGGCGCGAGAAAATTTATAAATTTAATATATATAATACACCTTCTTATCTATCTCATTTAAAATGAGGCAAATTAGGCGAAAATTATTCTCTATCCTTCGAGCGGGATTAATACGTTCTCTCAATTTACGGCGAACCTTTTTTTTTTCGCCTCTCTGGGAAAAGTAAATTTATGTGCGTTTCGTACACCAAAGTACATACTCTCTTACACGAATCTATTCTCCCGGAGAAATGTCGAATGTTTTACAACCGTGTCCAACCGACGGCAACCGATGACGGATGACTCAATTTCGCAGAGCAAACAGATTGAAATCCGCCTGCGGGGACGGCGCAGCGCACTCTCGCCCGTCTCTAATTACGCATTTGAATGCATAATTAAACCGCGGCCGGGTGTTATTAACCCATTGTCCGCGCGAGAGGCTACGGTAAGAAGCGTATATGCGCGGCGCATAACCCGGGCAATTTGCACGTCTTTTGATCCGCGAGACTCGTTTTCAACTATCGTCCCGTAAATCATCCCGCGCGCTCCATAAACTTGACCGTCGTTGCATCTCTCTCTCTCTCTCTCTCTCTCTCTCTCTCTCTCTCTCTCTCTCTCTCTCTCTCTCTCTCTCTCTCTCTCTCTCTCTCTCTCTCTCTCTCTCTTTCTCTCTTCCCGTCGGCCTTCTCTTCCTTCTTGTACCGGTCAGACTCTCGTCCGGATACGAGCGCTCGCTCGCGCGATCCTCCTTTCCTCTCCGGTCAAA